>JARYHS010013630.1:264325927-264583662 GCA_031002005.1 Vandiemenella viatica
CACTTGGCGAGTTTTTTGGGATGAGAGAGCACGTCTTCCACTGGCTTGATTGCTGCTTTGTTTCGAGGTTGTATCCATAGCACCATGATTCATAATCAGTAATCACTTTCAAAAAATTCTTTGAGCTGATTTTGAAGTTCAAAACATGAAAGAAATCGATGCTTCCTTGCTCGTCTGTGAGAAGGCGAGGGACAAATTTAGCTGCAACGTTTCTCATGAGCAAATCTTCAGATGAATCCTCTAAATTGAACTCCATGATATTCCAGACATCTCACAGAGTTGATCAGTGGTTTGGTGACGGTCTGCATGAACGAGGGCATTGATTTTGTCGACGTTTTTGTCTCTTCTGGTCGTTGAGGGCGTCTTGAATGGGGTTGGTCATCAATTGACATTTCTCCATTTTTAAAACGTGATAACCACTCATAGACTCTGGTTTTACTTAGGGCAGCATCCCCGTAAGCAGTCTTCAGCATCAGAATAGTTTCCCGGCCGATTTCCTCAACAGGAAACAAAATTTCAGTCACGCGCTGCTCTCGACAATCTGCCATCACGTTTTCGCCGAAACGGAAAAGTTGTTTTTTAAAAAACTATCATGGGCGAACTGATTCACTCACAGCGACACAACTTCGCACACTTACTCAGGTGGCATGACAGTAACAGACACCAGGTCGAAAATGGGTTCCCCCACTCTCCCTCCCAGCCGCAACCCAATTCCCGTTACTTTTGGGTCCCCCCTCGTACATTATTTAGTTCTTACTTGATGTGGATGATGATATTGAAGAGATGGGTGGGAGTAAGGATTTATCTGAACCAGTTTCTGACTTTGAAAAATGTACAGAATGCGACTTAGGTGACACCATGTTTTTGTACAATCTTTGATGTAGGAGATAATTGTGAAGTGACAGCTAAGAAAAATAATTATGTTTGTGGAGGAAATCAGTAAGCCAGATGTTAGAACAGTTGTAGGTACTAATACAGATAGTTTGGTGGGTTTGGGTAGTAATCAGACAATGGAGAGTGGAGTTGGCCGTTGGGAGTAATGACCGACTGAACTGCAGTAGTGATGATAGTAAATTTGTATTACCAGTTGAGTCAGCAACATTGATGTTTAGGGACAAACAATTTGTAAAAACAGAACCACTTAAAGTCTCAGCTGTTATATGGTTATACCAAAGTCTGTTGTTTGAGATGATTGAATGTTTGTATATCTGTTTGTATATAGTGAATCTTTGTGTATATAGAAATGTAGTATTAGATGTGTATTCAAAGGTGGAAGAAAATTGGAAAGTTAGGAAAAAGTAATTTACATGGTTTTGAGTTTCCAGAGAAATCCTGGAACCCACTTATGACAATTGATTGAAATGCATGGTTTGGGAGGGGTCCCCACCTGTAAATATCTGATTTTGTAAATAAAATTGTGTCAATTAATGTATGTAGATAGTTTTTTGAGTACTTCAGTTCAGATGCAGATTTAATAATACTGAATGTTTAAGATGTAAGCATTCCACTGCATAAAACAATTTGTAACAGTTTTGAGTAGAGACTTTTGGCGTTTTCATGATGTTGTGAATTGTTACATTATGGTGACAAATTATCAGCTGTAAAAGGTAAACAGACTGTGTCATTATCAAGCAGACATCAAGTGTGTAATTTGAAGTGAAAATAATTGTAACTTAAGGTGATGGCATTGAATGTTTGTAGTGTAAACACAGTAACTAAAAAAATGATTGGACAATTATTGTAACCAAAATTAGTGTCATAAACTATGTATAGATGTTGTATGTCAGGAAAGATTGTATAAGTCATTATGGTTGATTGATCGTAATCTGTTTGTGTTGACATTATGTGTACATACAACCTGCTTAGATTCTTGATGGATTCAATCAATTTTAACTGTGTAAAATTAAATGAATCCTGGGGAGGGCTTGTAACAGCCCTCATACCTGAACTTTAAATAGAATTGCATTTAATGAAGTATTTGTAGGAGCTAAAGTTTGCTTGAATATGATCTGGTATGGTTGTTTTGCAATTTCTTGTAAATCAGTGCATATAGACTTTATTTTACGAGGAGAAATTAATTAAGGGCCATTTAATATGTTTAAGAATCAAATTGTGCAAGAGAATTGCTTGAATGTGTGTAATTCCAAGTATTAATGCAAGTTACGATGTCTACAGGACAATTTTCTCCAGTTTAAAATGATTTCTGTAAATAATTTTGTGTTTAATTTCCATTTCCGACCATTTTGTAATGGTGTTAAGTGAGTAAATACTATTTCTGATTGTTTTTAATATGTTTAATTGTTTGAGTAATTGTTAATGTTTGAGGAATATCTGGCGGACGCTTTTGAAAAATTCCAGAAATTTCGATAGAGCCTATATAAAGAAATCAGCAGAAGGACAGAGTTACTCTACAGTTAGTTGATAGAGATTCACTTTGGAACTGCTGAAGATTGCGTCAGTAGTATCTCTGGATATTGTATCTATGAATGTAAACAATATCGCTGATGTTGTTTTGAAAATAAAAAAAAATGTTAAACGGAACTTTATGGTGGATTACTTAATTAATTACTACTGTAATTAAACCATCGAAGAACCTAATAACACCCATCGGTGGTTTTTTCACAAGTTTCCAGATTCATTTGTGTTAAAGACACCTATGGTCAAAAAGTAAACAATGATCACATTTCAACTGCTAGTATTGTTTTGAAAGAAGTTTTGTAAAGTAAAGAATATTGAAAAAAGAACATCTGACAGAACCAATATTTTTTAAACATCTATTTTTAAATGTTTTACAATTAAGCATGTAGTATTTAATGATAATGAATTTTCACAGTAAAAGAGATGTTGATTACTACTCTTCAAAATAAAATACCTTTAATTAATACTACTAGCATTTACTTATTTTATTATTATTATATTACCATTTGGTGACTGGCCACAATACTATTCGCAAGAGTCAAGTCGTGTACAAATATTATTCCTCTTAATATATAAGAGTTCCTTGCTGTAATCAAAGAAAACTTAACTAACATCAACCAAGCTGAATCTTGTACGAGATGATATTAGTGCCATTTTCGAGATACCAATACAAGAATTGCTGCTTTTTGGTAAAATTGTGTTTTTGCAAGGAAGAAACTGATTTGGTAAACATAAAAAACAAACATTATCTAAATATGAAATATCGTGCAAATCATTAGAGCTGTTTCCGAGATCCCAAATAAATATACACATACAAAAGAATTGCTAGTTTCTAGATATAAGATATGCAAACATATGAAATCATTTGAGTGAAAGTAAATCCTCAATGTTGCAGCAAATCACAAACTAAATAAAATAAAAAAGCAGTAATTTAATTAAATCAACAATCGATTTTTACTCTAATATCAAAATGTCTCTTATCCATTTTCTTAGTGCTGCAATCTGTCAATAGAATGCATTACAAGTATTTTTTTTTCCTTCCCAATTTAGTAATTGTGAGGAAACATAAATATAATTTTTATTTTCAGCTCTGCAATCTGCCAACAGAATTGTATGTCTAGCAAACAAATTACCAGAATTTAGGCACATATGGCTTTAAAAAACTTAAGGTTAATAAATTATTTATTTTTTAATGCTTTAGAACTATTAGTTTATCAAGTGTACACATTTTTGAACTGTTATGATTGCTGAAAAGCAGTGTATATGATATGTAAATTGAGACTTTCCCGGCGTATTGATGCAGTGAATTCTTCACAGGTGTTCAGATAGAGTCATAGAATGACAATGTTTCAACAACCTGCTCGGTTGTCTTCATCAGGTCTATTTTAGATAATACTGACTTAGCTGCTGCCGAAAATTCTAAGGTCATGTATCGAAGGTTGCCAGGACGCCCAATCAGTGCACCGGAACTGAGGGAATCAATGTTGTGGACTGTGTATGGAGCCATAACCGGTCACCCATCCAGGCACTCACTACGCTCAACATTGCTTAACCGGTTCACCGCCAACTGAGGGTATCAATGTTGCGGACTGTGTATGGAGCCATAACCGGTCACTCATCCAGGTACTGACCATGCTCAACGTTGCTTAACTTGTAGTCGCAAGTGCTGGCGAACTTAATCCATGGCGTCAGTTTGCATCCATTTGGGCTTGTTGAGAATATTTCTGTTTTTCAAGATGTAGATCGCTAATAATCGGTCTCCAGACTTCACTCAAATACAGTACGCTATCCCTATTGATGTTATTATCGTTATGCTGTATTTTCAATGCTTCCCGAATTACTGAGTCCCAGAATAAAGAGACCCTGGCCAGCACCACCGTTTCATCAAACACTATCTTATGCTCTTCATCGAAAGCATGTTTGGCCATTGCGGACTTTTCCACTTGCACCAGTCTCAAGTGTTGTTTGTGCTCGGTAATACATTCAGCGATGATGCTGATCGTCTGTCCGATATAAACTTTGCCACATTCACAAGGTATGGAATAAATTCCAGGAAATCTTAGGTCTAAATCATCCTTAACCAAGCGAAGACGTGGTATAAGTAGGGTTCCGCAGTATTGTGTTTTGAGCAGCCTTTTATCAATCTGGCCTGCAGTTGGTCGGGTGCCTGAATTAACACCATGCAATAGGCTAGGCTGGCAAGAACTTTTGGTCTTAGGATGTTCAGTGAAGTTACCACACCCAAGACTTAATAGCAATCATGAGTTATGCAGAATTAACATGAGCTAGAAAACTTTTAGGAACAGTTTCAGTCACTTTTTTGGGAGGCGTAATGAAACCAATTTGCTGAATATGTACTCAAGTGATGTGACTTAGTCTACCTGCTATCTTTGTGAAGGAAGTGTTTATCTGACACCTTGTCATCAGGTCTACAACTAAACTTTTCAGAATATATTTGATTATCTATTGAAGGTGATTTTATATTATTTCCAAAATGTATCTATGTTAACTTGTAAGTTATTACAGGTTAATTTAATAGCTTTGTGACCGATTGACTTTTTAATGAACCATGCATCTCACTAATCCAATTTTTAAGCACTGTGAGTATCAGTAATGGTCACAGATCTCGTTCAGTGTGTTGTACCAAACCCCCAGCATATAGCACATTAATATGACATCCCTATTCACTTAAACTGCATATGGCTTAGAGAAAGTACCCAATGTGACCATACATTATTTTTTCCTGCCAAACTTGTAAATTACCACAAAACAAAATACTGATGCAATTAAAGAACCTTGGTACACCCTTTACAACAAATGTGACAAAAACATTTACAGGATGTTAATGACCAATTTTAAAGATGGAAATATTATAAATGTGAAAGTAACTCTGTCTGTCTGTTTGTAATGTTTCTTGGGCTAAACCGCTACTCCAATTGTGATGAAATTTGCAAGGAGATGCTATTTGACATTAGGATGGACATGGGATACGGAGTGACCATTCGTCCCATGGACACCACCTGAATGATTGGGGCAAGCAGAAGCTGACGCAACTGATTTCCAGCAGCTTCAGTACAGGATGGTTTGATGTGCACCCCATCCCGGTAGAAAATGGTGTTAGAACTTATTCTTCTTTAGAGTCGGAAGAGTTATTTAAGGGTTATATAATAATACTAATAGAAAAAATAAAAAAATGTAAATCTAAAATAGCTCTGTTTCTTTATAACATTAGGAGTTTACCAAACAAACTTGATGAGTTAGTAATATCTATAAAACAATAAATTTAAAAAAATCATTGAATCTTAATGTAAATATCCTATGTCTGACAGAGCAACATCTGAAAAGTTCTGAAACACAATAGTGGTAAAAAATTGCAACACCCACAAGAACCGTGATCATCAGAACATGGGCATAATATATGCATGCTGAGAGTTTATAATGCGTATAACAGATTCCACTCTACAGGTCTACTGATGTGCCCTCTGTGTCGACCCTGTAAGTCAGTCACTGCATGGCCTTCGAAGTGGACAGCTGTGTAAACCTTCACATGAGAGTATAGCCATGTCATGCTGACACATACGTCCTCCTGTTGTACACCTGTAGGCATTTGACTAGGATTGTATTGTGGGTCTGTGAGAAGCTGAACAGTCCTATCAACAGATTTCTGCATATGTTGGTTGCAATGTATTGGTTGTGTGTTGCTACTTTCAACAGTGGTCTGGGGAACATGCCCACACCTGAAGACCAGGTTCTGAAAGGCCGCATAGTACAGACAAATGTTAAGACTGATGTATTGTTTGAGCAGTGGTGGCTGAACGAACTGCATCCAGAGAAGTGATTTTGGCACATGAAGCCCCTGGAGTGTCAGCATGGAACACTGGGAACCGTCTGATAGAACCTGGATTATACTCACAGGTGCCTCTTGCCAGGCTACCTCTTACACCACAACACTGTTGTGCACATCTCTGGTGCCATGAAAAAGTCAATTGGAGGATGGAATGGTGTTCTGTTGTCTTCAGTGAAGAGAGTAGGTTCTTACTGTATGCTAGTGATAGTCGTGTATGTGTGCAACAAAGACCTGGTGAGTGTCATCTTCCAGTGCGCGTTTGCCCAACTCACAGGCCTAACCCATGGTTTCATGGTGAGGGAGGGGGAAGGGGGGAGGCAATCAGTTACAACTCGGGTTTTATGAAGGGAAAGGAAAACAGTGCTCACTACATCTGGCAGGTTTTAAACCCATACTGCTGCCACTCCTTCGACAAGGAGGCAATGTGCTGTTCTAGTGTGATAATGCAATTCCACATATGGATGCAACAATACAACATGCTCTTCTTGGAGTATGACAACCGCCTGGTCGGTAAGATCACCAGCTCTCACCCCTATCAAAAATGTATGACAGCAATTGATGCAGACTCCATGGCCAGCCACAACCATTGCTGATATACAGCAACAGGTGCAAGGTGCTTGGGACAGTGTACAGCAAGATGCCAATCACCATGTGTATCATCATCTGGGTTGCAGAATAGAAGCCTGTGTGGCTGCCCAAGGAGGGTAAACTATGTACTGATGGGAGATCCCATAATGTGAAATGCCTGCTGCATTTCCTCTGAATTTGTTATCGTATAATGCTACCAGAATGTACTATCTCTTACTTTAATTTTTATTAAGTCCTTGAGGATGTTGCATTTTTTTTCTGCTAGTGTTTGTCTCCTCTCCTATAATGGATACTGACAAGATTCACGTTATTGTAGGTGAGAATGGGTGGTATAGCAATATATGCAAGAGAAAATACTGAGATAAAATCTTTAGAGTTGAGTAAATACTGAATAGAATAAGACTTTGAATACTGAGCAGTACAGTTCAAGTTAGATAACAACTATTTTATAGTGCTGACAGTTCACAGAGCTCTCGCTGGAAACCTCTATATATTTTCTAATAAACTTGAAATTTACTCAAAATTTATCACAAACTAAAAGGGAAATTATCCTCTGTGGTGACTTCAACAGAAATTTTGCTGTAGAATGTTACCAGACTGATTATCTCCTATTTCAAATTTCGCGTTAAAATGCCTTGTATTACGCGAATTGCTTACTTAAGAATATGTAGTCATTGGCTTCTATTTGGTCGGGGGAATCCCCCTTTCTCCAACCATTCTGATCGAAAAATTTGGGATTCCCCATCCTACGACTTTGTTCTATGGGGATTCCGTCGTTTTTTGCCCGTTTGTTCCATATGTTTATCTCGGCTGGCAGTCGTGTTTTAGCATTTGGTGGAGATACATAATTTAACGCTACGTTACAAATTCCGCCTATGAAGAAAAAAAAGAGCGTAAAAGAGTAACTTTGGAATTGAAGATGAAGGTGATAAGAAGAATGGAAAATAGAGGCAAAGCAACAATTGTTGACAGAGATCTTGGTCTGTCAGAAATGACTGTGAAAACAATTTTTAGAAATCGGGAAAAAATTAAACATTCCAGCGAAATTTCAACATCTATAAGTGCAACAAAACTTTCTTGTTCGAGATCTTCTATCCTAGAAAGAATGGAGAAGTTGCTAGCAGTCTGGATCGAAGATTTAAATAAGAAGAACATACCACTGAGTTAAGATCTCATATGCACAAAAGCAAAATCTTTGTATGAGATGTTACAGAAGAAGGTGAAGGGAGCTCCACTCTGACTTTTTCTGCCAGCAGAGGTTGGTTTCATTAGTTCAAGTGGCGTTCCAATCTTCACAATATCTAGATAACAGTTGAAGCTGCCAGCGTGGACACTTAAGCTGCAGCTGAGTTTCCAGACAAGTTTCAAGATTTCATAGCATGAGAAAAAATTCCTGCTTGTCTCATGTTCAATGTTGATGAGACTGGGCTTTACAAGAAAAAAATGCCATCTCGAATATTCATTTCTAAAGAAGTCAGTAGTTTCAAAGCTGCGAAAGATCGCCTAACACTTCTGCTGGGTGGTAATGCCATTGGCGATTTCAAACTGAAATATTTACTGGTTCACCATTTAGAAACACCCCGTGCAATGCGAGGTACAGACAAGACAAGCCTACCTGTCGTGTGGCGGTCCAACAGAAAGGCGTGGGCTACACGGGAAGTTTTTCAGGACTGTGTAACAGCCCTAATACCTGAATTTTGAATAATATTGTACTGTGTGAAGTATTTGAAATGAGCTAAAGTTTGCTTGAAAGTAATTTGATATGTTTGTTTTGTAATTTCTTGTAAATAAGTGTATATAGACTTTGTTTTAGGTAAGAAAATTATTTAAAGACCATTTAATATGTTTAAGAACCGAATGGTGCAAGAGAATTTATTAAAAGTTTGTAATTACTTGTATTAATGTATGTTACGATGTCTACAGGACAATTTTCCACCATTTGAAAGGATTTCTGTAAATAATTTTGTATTTAAGTATCTATAATTACCATTTCTGATCACTTTGTAATGTTATTAATTAATTTTGTATCAATTCCGATTGTTTTTAATATTTTGATTGTTTGAGTGATTGTTAATGATCGAGAAATATCGGGCGGATGCCTTTGAAGAATTCTCGTAATTTCGATAGACTCTATATAAACAGATTGCCTGGACAGAGAAGTTTAGTTTGCATTAAGTATTAATTCAGTGTTACAGAGACATTCATTAAGTTTTCATTCTGTTTTCAAGTCTTCAGTTAGTAAGTCAGTATTGCATCTTTGGATTGTAACAACTATGCTTGTGAATATCGCTGACTTGTTGATTGGATCAAAATAAACGAACATCTTCACATAACCTTGTTTTTTGGTGGACTTTTAATTAATGCAGTAATTAAACCACCCAAAGAACCTTAACATGGCGACCGTTGACATGACGAGAAGTTCTTAAACATCTGTGGGATGTTTATCTTCTAAAAAGAATCTGCAGAAAATTGCGACGGAGTATCGGCGATTTAAGCGAACATAACCTGCGAGGAAATTTCGACCGGCTACGACACGGATCCGACGCCGAGTGGATCTTCTTCGGCCTAAGGCGGAGAATTTTCATCGGGAATCGGCTGTAATCTTCCGACGACGAGTGGATTTTCTTCGGGCTCGAAATCGTCTTCCTACAGTGGATTGTGAAAAGTGTGGTTAAGTGTTTGAAGTCAGTGTGGTGTTTAATGGTTAAATAAGTGCTTCTAAGTGAAATTTAATGTGATACAAAAGTGAGGAATAACTGTAAGTACGGCATGAATATTCAAGTGATTTCTTTTGCATGTTATCGTGTGGCAGTTTGGAAAGATTTTAATTTTCCTTAATTTTGTTTTGTATGTTGATTTTGCTAATTACTAAAAATGGCTGATAATCAGAACCTGCAAGCTTTCCTAGAGTCTTTTGTAGCCAGTTTTAATGCAAAGTTTTCCGAATTTGACAACAAATTTTCTGAACTTGATGGTAAATTTGACAGCAAATTTTCTGAATTTAGGAGTGAGTTAAAAAGTGATAATGATAGCAAATTTCTGAATTTAAAAATGAGTTAATCTTGACAGCAAATTTTCTGAATTTAAAACTGAGTTGAATCTTGACAACAAATTTTCTGAAATTAAGTCTCAGTTTTCCGAAATTGATGGCAAATTTGATAATAAGTTTTCCAAATTTGATAGCAAATTTTCTGAAATTAATTCTCAGTTTGCTGTAATCAATGATCAGTTTTCTCAACTGCAACAAAACAATGACAAAACATTCTTGATTTGACTAAATGTTTTGATGTTAAAATCGCAGAGCAATTTCAGGGTTTTAGCTCTCAATTCAAGGAGATATTAACAATTTAGATTCTAAATTGGGGAAGGTAGTAACAATGTCAGGAGAAATTTGAAAAGTTACAGAAATTTGTGAACAGAATAAGACTGAATGTGTAAATTTGATTCATAAAGAAGTCAGTGAAAATTGTGATAAGATGAAGCAGGAATATGTTGCTTTATTCCAAGCCAGTGATAGTAAAGCTGCTCAAAGGGTCAATGAGTTGAGACAAGAGGTGGGATTAAATATTAATACATTGGTGCAGCAGCAGGAACAGTTAGCGCATGGATTAGAAAGTAATGTAAATCTGTTAGAAAAAAGGTTACTGGGTTACAGATTCAGTTAAGTCAGGTTCCCTTAACAGGTAATCCAAATTTCAGTGTCGATGTAAAAGAAGAATTTGAATTCTATGATGATAGTGGGAGGCTTCACCCTATTGAATTTATAGATAATTTTGAAAGATCAGACTATTTTAATTTGTTACCCGATAGTAAGAAAATTGCACTTGTGGGTAAACATCTAAAATCTTATGCTAGGGCATGGGGTGATAGACAAGCTAGGGAAGTGACTGACTACAAGCTGTTTAAAGAAAACTTTTTGAAACATTTTTGGTCGACAAGCAGGCAGATTCAAGAAAAGAGAGTTGATGACTGGTAGGCCCTATAAACCTGGTAGGGAAACTCAACATGATTTTTTCATAAATGTTGGATCCGTTGTAAGTATTTAGACCATCCTTATGGAGAGGAGGAATTTTGATTTGATAGGAGCTAGGCTACCTCAGCAAACAAGAAATTTAATTGCCACTTTGGATGTAGTAAATGTGGATAGAGTTTCTGAATTGTTGAGACGCTTGGATGCCCAGGAGTCATTCAATGAACAACATTACCACCATCAACACCATAGGCAGCAGGAGTCCCCCTAGAAGGGGTAATGGGTCAAGGGATGGTAGATCGAGGGGATGGGATCGTGATAATTAGCAAGAGGAATGATAATGGGGGAGTGAGAGAACAGAACCCTCAATCTGAAAGGGAAAGGCAGCATGGGGGGCAGGCAAACTAAAGACCACCCCTGTTATGGGCCCCGCAGTGGTGGACAAGAAGTGGGTCCAGGTACCAACTGCTATGAGTTAATACCATTTTTGAATAATCCCCGAGAAGATTTATTGGAAGAGGTGGAGGATAAGAATGAAGTTTTAGATAAAGTTCCCATAGTGCAAATTAATGCTTTTAATAAACAAATAGATGCTCTCATTGACACCGGGTCACAGGTTTCTTGCCTTGCTGAGGGATTATTTAATGAAATTGAAAGCACCAATCAAATTGAAGTGTTACCCGTTAGTAGTATGACAGTTATTACTGCTACTGGTTCTCGTAGTAAGAGAATTAAGCAGGAAATGTTGATGGAAGGTTGTATGGGGACTGTAAATGTAGAAATACCCATGTATGTAGTCCCTAAGTTGAATGTAAATTGCATTTTAGGCATGGATTGGCTTACAAAAGTAAAGGCTTTGGTAGACTGTGGAGAAGGTAACTTACGGATTAAATTAGACAGTGGGGAATACTGGGTTGATTTTGAGAAGACTGTTTGGAAAGGCATACAAGAAGTAGATCATGTGAGAGTTAAATATAAGGATGCTGGTGTAGCTAGAGTTTGTGACAAACTATTACCAGATTTGTGTAAATGTGTTAAGGCAGAGTAGTGAGATTAATAGTCTGATTGAAGGTCAGGAGATAAGCGAAGGAAACGTTATTAATTACCCAAACAGTATGAAACTATTACCGTCAGACCAACAAGAAACGCTGAAATGTCTAATTGAAGAATATAGGGACGTATTTTCTGACAAACCAGGTCTGATAAAAAATTATGAGTGCAAGCTTACTGTAAAGTCTGAAGAGCCTTTCTTTATTAAGCCATATCCAATCCCTTTGACCAAAAGAGATGAAGTGAATAAGGAGATAAATCGAATGTAGAGTGGGGGGTAATAGAGAGGTCAAGGAGTCCTTACAATAATCCCTTGGTTGTGGTAATAAAACCGGACAATTCTGTGCGACTAGTGCTGGATGCTCGCACATTAAACAAGCATTTAGTAACAGAACGGGATCATCCTCCACCTATCAGTGAGTTGTTGCACAGGTTTAAAGGTAAAAGATATATTTCGTCTATCGATTTGACTGCGTCCTATTGGCAAGTCCCGCTTTCAGAAGAATCCCGGAAATACACTGCCTTTCTATTTGATGGCCGTTGTTATAATTTTCGAGTGTTACCATTTGGGTTAAATATTTCAGTGGCTACCTTTATTCGTGCTTTGGATAGTGTGTTAGGAAAGGAATTGCTTGAACAAGTAGAGATATACGTAGACGATATTCTTATAATGTCAGAAACACTTGAGGAACATTGGGTGCTACTTAGAAAAGTTTTAGAAGCATTGAGAAAGGGGGGTATGACGATTAAGTTAAAGAAATGTACATTTTTGCAAAAAGAGGTTGAATTTTTGGGCCATCGTATTACACCACAGGGGATCTTGCCTAGTAATGATAAAATAAATGCCATTAAGAATTTTCCCCGACCTAGAGATAAGAAACAACTACAGAGTTTCTTTGGATTGTGTGAATACTATAGGAGATTTCTTCAGGGACAAGCTTTAAATAGTCCAGCCTTAAGAGATTTGGTTAAAAAAAGTGTCAGGTGGGTGTGGTCCTCAGAATGTGAAAGAGATTTTCAAAAAATCAAAGATGACTTATGTAATTCCAATATCCTCTATTATCCAGATTGGGATCTAGATTTTTGCCTTGCCGCAGATAGTTCTGACTATGGTTTAGGAGTTCATGTCTTCCAGGAAGTGGAAATCAATGGAGAACCGGATTTTAGGACTATTGCCTTTGCCAGTAGAAAACTACAACCAGCTGAAACTAGATACACAATTACTGAAAGGGAGGCCTTATCTATTTTGTGGGGTTTGACTAAGTTTAGGTACCTACTGTTAGGTAGAAAAATTATTGTATATACAGACCATAAGGCTCTTTCATTTTTGTTAGAATGTAAGTTAGTCCACAGTCGGTTAACCCGTTGGGCATTGGTTCTGCAGGAATATAATTTAGAGATTCGGTATAGACCTGCTAGTAAAAATCAAGTTGCAGATGCTTTGTCACGTCTACCGTTAGGTCTAGATTCTGAAAAGCGATGTCTAGGACCACAGACTGAGGTTAGAATTGCTTATCTAAAAGGAGTACCGTATGAAACTGAGGTTAAGTGTTCCTTGCGACAAATCAAAGACGAACAGGACAAAGATGTAGCTATAGTAGAAGTAAAAACTAATCTTGATAGCCCAGAACACAGAGATAAGCTTCAGAAATATTATACTTTGCATGGGGAAGTATTGTTTAGAAGGACTAGTGAAGATGATGATTGGAAGTTATGGCTTCCAGAAAGTTTGGTTGAAAAAATTGTTTGGCATCACCACTATAGTTATGGGCATTATGGGCCATCCAAGTGTTACCGAGTGTTAAGGGAAGATACATATTTCTATAATATGAGAAGGAAGATTTCGAAGCTATTAAAATCTTGTCAAGTGTGTCAAAGATCTAAAATAGATAGTGTTAAACGAGTGGGGAAAATGCAAAATATCATCCCAAGTAGTGTATTGGAATTAGTTTCTGCTGATGTTCTTGGCCCGCTACCCATGTCTCGGGGAGGGGTGACCCAAGTTTTAGTTTTATTTGATGTTTTTTCCAAATTCGTTAAACTTTACCCTGTAAAGAAGTCTACGGCTAAAATTTTGGTCAGAAAGGTGATTGATGAATATTGTCAGAAGGTAGGTAAACCTAAGAGGGTGCTTTCGGACAATGCCCCGCAATTCACTAGTAAAGTGTGGACAGAAAAACTTGAACAAGAAGGAATAGAGGTTATACATACTTCTGCTTATCATCCAGCAGGAAATCCCGTAGAACGCCTAATGAGGGAAATTGGACGTTGGTTTAGGACATATTGTACAGACCAACACAGTAAGTGGGCATGTGAAGTAGAAAATTTTGAAAATGTAATTAACTCTATACCTAGTGATACAACTGAAATACCACCCATTGAGCTGATGTTTAAGAAACCGGCTAACAGATTAATTCGAGAATGTGTTAGTTTTCCAAATAGAAAGAATTTCAACTATGAGGAAAAGGTAGCTTTAGCTCTTAAAAATTTAAAGGAAAAGGCAACAAGGAGAAAGAAAAGGCATGATGAAGGTCAGAAGTGTATAGAATATAAAGTGGGTGATTTGGTGTTAGTTGAAGTTCATAGTAAGTCGTCAGCTTTGCGACAAGAGACTCGTAAGTTTAACCGTTTGTTTGAAGGCCCTTTCAGGATAGAGTCTATACCAAGGAAAAACTCTTATGAGCTAATTGACCCTGAGAGTGGTAAATGTAAGGGTGTGTATAATGTTGAAGCCCTAAAACCCTTTTATGAATAAGTGATCACTTATGAAATGTGCCACTATATGTGTAAATGTCTAATTTGTAAATAAGTATGTCAATTGATGCATGTAAATAGTTTGTGTGAGTACTTAAGCTCAGATGCAGATGTAAGCATTTCAATGTATAATTTGTGACAGTTTTGTGTAGAGACTTTTGGTATTTTCATGATGTTGTGACTTTCTACATTTGGTGACAAATTATCAGCTGTAAAATGTAAACAGACTGGTGTAATTAACAAGCAGACATCAAGTGTGTAATTTGGAGTGAAAAAATTGTAACTTAAGGTGATGGCATTGAACGTTTGTTGTGTAAAAACAGTAAATGATAAAATGATTGGACCTGAGAAAAGACAATTATTGTAAACAAAATCAGTGTCATGGACTATGTGCAGATGTTGTATGAAGAATTGTATTTGTTCATTGTAAAAGTCATTATGGTTGATTGATTGTAATCTGTTCGTGTCTGCATTATGTGTACATTCAACCTGCTTAGATTCGTGACGGATTCAATCAATTTTATCTGTGTAAAATTAAGTGAATCCTGGGGAGGGGTTGTAACAGCCCTAATACCTGAATTTTGAATAATATTGTACTGTGTGAAATATTTGTAGTGAGCCAAAGTTTGCTTGAAAGTGATTTGATATGTTTATTTTGTAATTCTTGTAAATAAGTGTATATAGACTTTGTTTTAGGTAAGAAAATTATTTAAAGACCATTTAATATGTTTAAGAACCGAATGGTGCAAGAGAATTTATTAAAAGTTTGTAATTACTTGTATTAATGTAATTTACGATGTCTACAGGACAATTTTCCACCATTTGAAAGGATTTCTGTAAATAATTTTGTATTTAAGTATCTATAATTACCATTTCTAATCATTTTGTAATGTTATTAATTAATTTTGTATCAATTCCGATTGTTTTTAATATGTTTGATTGTTTGAGTGATTGTTAATGATCGAGAAATATCGGGCGGATGCCTTTGAAGAATTCTCGTAATTTCGATAGACTCTATATAAACAGATCGCCTGGACAGAGAGTTTAGTTTGCATTAAGTATTAATTCAGTGTTACAGAGACATTCATGCAAGTTTTCATTCAGTTTTCAAGTTTCAGTATAAGTCAGTATTGCATCTTTGGATTTGTAACAACTATGCTTGTGAATATCGCTGACTTGTTGATTGGATCAAAATAAACGAACATCTTCACATAACCTTGTTTTTGGTGGACTTTTAATTAATGCAGTAATTAAACCACCCAAAGAACCTTAACAACTGGTATTCTAATAGTTTTTGCCCGTTAGTCATGACAGAAATGGGTTTGAATCTAAAGTTATATTATTCTTAGACAATGCCTCAGGACATCCAACCTCACTTGATATGCCGAGAGACTTAGCTATGTGTAGCTCCTTCCACAAACCACTACGTCAATATTACAACCTATGGACCAGGGAGCAATAGCAAACTTCAAAGCTTATTATCATCGCCGCACTTTTAGCCAAACTAATTCCTGAAACTGACGGGGAAGGAAGATAGTCTAGCGAGAGTGGTGGAAGTCATACATCATGAAGGCTATTCAAACATAGACGAGTCTTGGAACGAAGTTAAAAAGAGTTGTATGACGCGGCGTAATCATTGGCCAGATGTAGTGGAAGCACCTAGAAGAATTGTCCAAATTCACAGACAAGTGCTTGAAGACATTGCTGCAATGATTGAGGGGTCTGAACTTGGAGATGTCGCGGTAGAAGATCTCGAAGCACTTGTAGCAACTCACGACGAACCTCTCAGCAATGAAGATCTGATCGAGTTAAAGACTAATGCCATAAACGATAAGGAAGAACAAGTAGAAGACAGAGTTTTATCTTCAAGTGGAATACAAAATGCTATTTCAAAAATTTATTCAGGTTTGGACATATTGCAGAGCATAGATAGTGATGATGACTGTCTTTTGACCGTATGTCAAACAATTAAAAACAGCGTTGGGTGTTACGAACGTATTTTACGAGAACGTAAAAGAAACGCTACCCAAAAGACAACAGATGTATTTTTCCGTAAAAACATGTAATACTGCATAAAGTGTTTTTAGAATTAAATTGATTGATTCAAATGATTTGTATTTTTTTGCATTAACTTATGACAATTTTTAATCGTAAACCCCAATATATGTGAATTTCACTTAACGTGATTTTTTGCGGAACGTATCCCTCGCGTAAAGCTGGGTATTACTGTATTTTCACCTGAGGTTTCTGGAAATTAATGAGAGATGCCTCTCTATAATACTATTTCTATAAACCCACTTTTTAAACACCTCCCATGCATCATGACACCGCTACAGTCACTTGTGTGCTGCTCAATTCAGTGACAAAAGTTGTTACATAAGGTCACTTCATACTGGTATACCCAATATGTTAGTCACGACCTTGCTTCAAGGTAGAAATTTTGACACTACCTGACATAAATTACTAACACACTGTCTCTAAGCTTATACTGAACAAATGACCAGGCTATCTCGCACTTCTGTATATACAGGTTTAAACCATGTGATCTCCATCTGCCAATGACAACTTCTTGTTTAAACTATGGCACCATTAGAATTTGGATAATGTACTTCCTAGTAATTGTTTTAATTCTTAGTTATATCTGATCTGGCAATATCAGATTCTTTATTCTCCATGAAAATTTCTCAAAATTAATACAAAGTGTTCTCACATTTTTATCATTTTATCATGTCAAACCTTGAATTATAAGTACTTTTTTAGCCATTCTCCTTTAAAATTAAGATCCCTTTTTTTTCAGTATAAAAATTTCAAAACTTCATTTTTACCTCTTAAAATGTTATTTATTCAACAAACTGATATTGCATTTATCTTACCCATGACGTCTAGTTTGTTTATCTAAATTCTATTTTCCCTTAACGATTTTTACTAAAGAAATATCAAGTATTTTCAAACTTGTGACATTACTTTGCATTTATTTTAAACTCTTATATTCAAATTTTCCCAATAATAATTCTCCTATTACCTTTTATAATATTAAAACTTCTCTGTGTTTATACTATATGACAGAATATCCTTTTTTTCCGAACTAAATGTATCATTTTACTAAGTTTTATAAGTTTCATAATAAAATTCGCTGCTTTACCAAAATAATCTCAAAATATTTCTTTCCATCTGCAGTAGCTTCGAAAATGTTAGTAAAACTTTTGGTATTACTCGATCAGCTGATACTATTTTCTATTGCATTGGTACTGTCGGCATCCATTATTATGTCACAACTTACTGAACTTTAAAGTAGAATTTAAAGAAGCAACAGGGCAGGTAATGATATACATAAATCCACAATTTGAAATGATCAAAACTGGGGAGAAATTAGATAAATTGTCATTTAACGTATAAATGTTCATTATAATCTGGAAACATAATCTCAGAATGCAGGTAACATTGCAAAAAATAAAAAAAAATACTGTTACATCATAACCAGTAATGGAACATACTTCACACGTACATACATAAATTAATACGGTTAATAAAAAATAAGTTAGAAATATCTACCAACTACAGCTGCATGTCTCTTTTTAGGACAGCTCTGCGTGCCTCTTCAGGTAGCCGTCCTGGGTCTGAGAGTATCTCTGTTGCTGTGCTGAGATGCCTTAATGAATTGAGTGCCACTAAGAAAGACAAATAAAAGGAATAAATACTATTATGTTTAAATAACAAACACAGTTTGAAAAACAACACCAAACCCATAAAATTATTTAGATCCATGGGTATATCATTTGCAACTACTGTGATACAAGGATGGTAGACTCATTTAACTACACCTTCTTAATGTACCTTAACATTACTATCACACTTGTAATCAACTAGTATGTTCACTTTAAGTTAATAGTCTAATTGTGAAAGATTAATGAATTACTGATGTAATGTATATAATAGTTAATTTTAAAATTGCGCTGAAAGTTTTGCAGGCAGTAAAGCTATACTCAACATCAGATAAATTTTTCAGTATGACATTTTAATCAAATAACTAAATTAGAGAAAAGCTGATACTGACTGATGATGCCATGCTTGACAAATTTTTTCAGTAAAATGGTTACATATAAGAATACAAAAACAAAACAGATATTATCATCATCCTCTAAGGGCTTATTCTGATTTTGAATTTGTTCCTATCTTTGAACTTCCAATTTCACTGTCCTTTTGGGTGTTTGTTTATTACATACAATCTAAAATCATTTATTGAATCACAAAGTCAATCTGTCATAGTTTGTATAATTTAAACACACTGTCATCATGTATCTAAGGTCAATTGAGGAAAGGAGTTTTGATTGTGAGGAGCCTTGCATCAGACAATATAAATAGAGAGATCCTATTACAGAACTGCTAAATTGGAATTCAATTATTGAATAAGTTAAACAGAAAGTTTATTATAAAAGAAACTAGAAATTCAGGATAATGTTGATGTAGAAGAGGTTCTCCTAAAAGAAACAGAATTAGATAAAGTGAAGTTTCACAAGTTTTTACAACAAAGAGTTTTTTTTTATAGCTAAGAATAAAAGTGCTAGTTTAAGCTAATTAATCATATGAAAAGTTTTTAGAAAAATGGAATGGGTTGATGAATGTTAAGAAAAGAGTAGAAAGTACCTGATATTGGCCATAAAGCTACGTAATTTCGGGGAAAAAGATAAATCAGTAATATTTTCATAATTGAAAGAGTATCCACGGATTGGTGGTTAACAAAATCAATTGAATGCACCACAGAATAAAATGATAACATGATCTGAATAATTAGATAAAGGTTTTAGAGTTTAATTTGTGATTTTGCTAAAAGAGTAAAGAGGCATAAAGAAATTTAGATTTTGGATAATTATTGGACATTTGGAAATAATGACATATTTAGGAATTTTTAAAATAACAAAGAAGTCAGAGAATATTCAGGGCTATCTGGGAAAGATTGGGAGATTTTAGAATTCTGAGATGTACAAAATTTAGATTTTTTGTTTTTTACTTATGGTTTTAAGCCTCGTCAATGTCATTAGAAGCGGGAAAGGATCAGGGCAAGGAATGGGAAGGAATTTGGCCTTGGCCTTTTTGAAGGAATCATCCTGACATTTGCCTGGAGTGATTTGCGAAACCGTGGAAAACCCAAATCTGGATGGCCAGACAGGGATCTGAACCTGAATCCTCCCAAATACGAGGCTAGAGTGTTACTGTTCACCCACCACATCCTGTAATATCTATGCATCATAGTGTCAGCCATGTTGTGGAATGTCAGTGTTTAGGGTAATTAGAGTAAATTCAAAATTATTTTGGGTAATAAATTAAATTGTAACTTTAAAAGATGAGATAAATTAACTTTTAAGCTTTTCAGTGGTGAATCTGCAGGTTATTACTATTGTCAATCATTGGCTGCTACAATTTTAAGACATTACATGAGGATAACTTTGCAACCAATATAAACAATAATTACTTGAGTTATGGTTGTTGGTGCATAAAAGTGAAATAACTTTTGAAGGAAACCTAAGTACTGATATGGCCATTGGCCACTGAAGACTGAATTGCGACTGAGGGTATGCTCCAGTGCCGATTTTCCTAGTGATCTAATTACTCCTTCCTTATTTTTTTATTTATTATTACCTTGTATACTTTAAGTGCTAAATTGCTACAACCATCTACTTCTGCCATTTACAAATTTTAATTTTAAATTACTTCAGGATTTTTGGTAAATTATTCATCACTACCCTTGGAAATTTATTCCAATCCCTTACATCTTTACCCACAAAAGAAAATTTCCCCACTCCTTTATGCATGAAATTGTGCACTGCAAACTTTTAGAAATCATGAATAAATATCAGTGAACCGTATACTTAAAACACTTGATGATCCCTTCATGTAAGTATGTGAATCAAAAGAAGAGATTTCCAATCTTGACTGGGGACCAAAATTTTTAAGCACAGTATCACCATAGGTAAACTTTTATGATGATTATAAAAGAATCAAGAACCACTTCAATAAATTTAACAATGTTAACCAAACCATATAAATCAGTAACAACACACTCACAATTTCCTTTGCTTTTAAACTATGGTAGAACTCCAATTATCCGAACTCCGATTATCTGAATCGCTTAAGGCAGTCCCATTAAGATGTGCGTGGAACAAGTTCAAAGGCATATCCACTGAAGAAGAGAAGGAAAAGGAGAAAATGGAAAAAGAAACTCAAGAAAAGGAAATGGAAGAGACAGAAGAAAATGGCGATGGCATGATAGTTGAGAAATTCAGAAACATTCTTCTGAAAATTCCTGAATGTTTGGAAGTTAGTGCTGAAGATTTAGGAGAGTGCGTGGTGTGTGATTCGTCAGACCCTGGGTCTGAAATTCTAAATGATGAAGAACTTATTGAAAGTGTGAAGAGGAGAAAGTGTCAAGGTAGAAGATGCCGGCCTTGAAAATTGCATTGAAGTGGATGGAGCTTCAGCCCGAGTGTGACCACATGCAACTTCGGATTGTCAAGCGGATGCACAACTTGGCTGCTTGAAAACAGATTAATACAATCAAACAGCTTACTCTGCCGAGATGTTCAACGGTACACTGTAATAATGTACAGCAAGTGCGCTAAACATGTAAAAGTGTTGCCTTTTAATTGAATTGATTAAAAACTCTTTTCTTTAAAAATAGTTTTTCTCCCATTTTTAAAATACATACAGTAATTAAGATAATCTTTTTTTTGGAAAAATCCAATTATCCGATTTTTCGATTATCCGAATGGGGTCTGGTCCCAATTGATCCATATAATTGGAGTTCTACTGTACTATCTAAGAGTTTGTATTTTATATCTTATCACATTCATTTCAATAGTACCTTTAAATGAGTTACAATAATTATTCCAGGGTTATTCACTGTTGAAGGACCACGGTTCATTGTGTCTCAAAGATTCTAAAATCCAAGTTTCACTGTTAGGTTAATTCCTATAGATAACACCTATCATTGGTGCAGGGGGACCCCTGAACAATGAATTTAGAATATTTAATGGCTATATTAAAAAACAGAGAGAAAGGGAAGCTATTAAGACAATTATAGATAAGAATGGAGAAGAAGCTACTGAGATTTAAAAAATGACAGAGCTACTGAGTGATAGTTTAATGAGACCATTCTGGACAATATCATTGGATGGGACATTATCTAAAATAGATGCTGAGGAAATTATGAAGCAACAAAGACAGCAAAAGGGGGGGGGGGGTAACACACACACACACACACACACACACACACACACACACACACAGAGGCCAGCTATAAAAAAGATACTATTGCCGCTGTATTAACTATTTTGGTATACAATATTGTACCTTACCTTGAAATATTATTAACAATGAGTCTGGAGACTTGGTGCTTACAAGAGGAGTGGATCAAGGCATTCATAAAATATGGTTGAAAATTACAGGTTGATTAGTGTGACATCAGTGATAGGCAAAATAATGGACAGAACGAATGTCTGTGAGAAAAGAACATGGTTTGCAAATTGACAACATGGTTTTAGGCAAAGATATTCATGTGAATCTCAGATGGTGGGCTATATGCAAGATATTCGAATGAATGGCCAAGTTGATAGTGTAGCACTTAGCATTGGAAATTGAAAAAAAAAATATTTTTTTTTCAGATTTGTGAAAAAAATATGAAAAAAACCTAGCACCCTTGTTTTTTTCTAAATTTTTTTTTTTTTTTCTTTCAGAAAACAATATATTTGATAAATTATAGTTTTATTTACAGAACTTACATTTTACATGTGTGTTTTAAATCTTACTAAATCATATAATGTCTTACATAATGATTCATAAATGTATCTATATAGGGAACACAATTTTTTATTCATCCTCTATTTCGGTACCACATTCACTAGTATCAGTACTACCAACACTAGTTCGGTCGGAGCCAGATTTTCTGTTTCTTCTTCTGTCTCCTCTAGACCCATAACTTCAGAAATAGTTACATTTTCTTTTACTGGTTGTATTGTACGTAAAAGCTTTTGAGATTGCAATTTTAAATTGTGAGCAAAGTACACACTGTGCATAAAGACTGCGCCGATAGTTCTGTATTATGGTCTTTTAAGTTGAATTTAAATCTACTATCATACAAAATAGGAGCTTTATTTCTTTTCAATCGTTGGTTTACACCAATGGTTGCAACGAAATGATTAACAATTACTGACAAATAATGACTCAGTATCACTACACGCTGCGAGTTTAACAAGTATACGAATATAAGGAAAGCACAATAAGTAGTAAAAACAGGCAAAAAAACTGTAGATAAATTTAAAATTCTTAATTTTTTGAAAAGATCCGTAGGTCTACAGATAAATTTGTAGGGCTGGCAGCACTAGTTCAAATAGCGAGTATCAATCCAAACAATGGGGAAAGGGGATTCCTTCTCACGGAACCTAGCCTTTTCGGGAAGTCCCCGTTTGTATAAGAAACCAACATTTTTGTATTTTTTCCCCCTACTGAACCAGAAAAAATATAGTAGATTTAAAAATTAAGATAAGTACTTGGTATAAACTCTAAAACAGTCATACTAAATGATAAATGCCTTAAAAATTTGAAATTTAGTAGTTATGAAAAAAACATGTCCCAGAAAAAAAGTTTATTTTTAATTTTTTTTGCAGTTTTTTTCATGTTTTTATAAAGTGAGAAAAAAACCGTTTTTTTGCAACACTAACTAGTACTACATCTTTCTAAGGTTTTTCACAGAGTTAGCAATAAAATGGTTTTAAACAAGTTGAAAACTACTAGCGTGGATGAAAAGGTGACTGAAAAGGCCGAAAGCAAAGCATTAAAAAAGGAAATGCAGTATCATAAGAGGGGGAAGTGCATATGGAGCTGCCACAGGGTAACGTATTAGGACAACTGCCGATTAATGATTGTGTTGATCGTTTACAGTCAGAATACAGGTTGTCTGCCTATGACATAATGGCATATAGGATCAAAACAGGAGAAGACTACACACTTTAATAACTGTCTGTTTCGCGGTGTCACAGCAATGTTGTAAGACAAAAAGCTGACCTGACTCGATGTTGTTATCCACTCTTCTGCACCTTACCAATGTGCAGCATTTTCAACATTTTGATAGCCAGGTTCCAGGCCACTCTAAGCTGGTATCCAGTGTCTCTGTTAATTAAAGAAGCAGCTGTTCTGATTTCAACAGCTTCTGTTACTATGCTGTTTCAAAAATCTCTGACTTGGGCTAAAATCTTTCTTTCTTTGAAATTAAATGTATCTCTCTCTTGGTCAATGTCTTTGACCACCATTGATTTCTCATGCTGGCCCAGGCAAACAAGACAATTTTCAGACAACTAGCAAAAATTAAAAACTTTGTCAGTAGCATTAAGGATGACCTACGATTATGAACCCCTGGTCTTTATTACATACCATGTGAATGTGGCTATGCTTACATCTGGCAAACACAGCAGTGTATTATGCAGTGGTGTGTCGAGCAAGCAAGAACTATTCAGCTAGGTCAAGAAAGCACAGGAAAGACCTCTTAGGATGCTGTGTAGGCTAAAACCGAGAATTTCTTGCAGACAACTTTTTAAAAAACTCAATATTCTTACAATGACTTCTCAGTATATATATTCTCTCATGTGCTTTGTCATAGAAAATTTAACCTGTTTACATCAATTTCAATAGCAGGAACAGAAATAACTTGCACAAAACACAAACATCTCTGTCATTAGTACAAAGAGGAGTTAATTATTCTGGGATACATCTGTTTAACAAACTTCATAAGAGTATAAGACAGTTTGCAGACAATAAAGATATATTTAAAGAAAAACTGATAGATTATCTAATTGACAACTCCTTCTACTCCATTCAAGAATTTGAATAAAATAATTAATTGTATTCAATATGACCTTTTCCAAAACTCAGTTGTAAAAATTAATGTTTATTTTTATTCTCTTTAATTGTCTTTGTAACATATAATTGTTTTCACTATGATTATGACTCATTTGTATGTATGTGTATTATCCACGACATGTTTCACACCCCAGAGGTCTTCAGCAGGGATCCATGAAACAAACTGATAAATAAATAAAGAAGAGAAAACATTGGTGGGCAAACACTGTGTCCAAAAGCGGCATACATTAAATTTGGAAGAAACAAGAAATGTAGCTCAGGTCAGAGATTTCTGGGACAGCTTATTAACAGAAGCTGTTGAAATCAGAAAAGCTGATTTTTTTAGTTAACAGGGACACTAGATACCAGCTTAGTATGGTTTGGAACCCAGCTATCAAAATGTTGAAGCAACTAAGCATTGGTAAAGAGTGAAAGAATGGATGATGTAATCATGCTGGGACAGCTTTTAATGTACACCATTGTTATAGCAATTTGAAAACAAAACAATTACTAAAGTTATACTGTTAGTTAAAAATGAGAGCAGAGATAACCTCCCTGAAAACATCCCAGGAGTGTGACATTATTGGAAGCCCGAGAACAATTTATTTATTTAGAATGCCATGAAATACTATATTTCAAAATTATATTAAAACAATTAATGAGTGAAGTGAACTGGTGAATAATCCATTTAAAAATACAAATAAATGGCGCAAATTAAAAAAAAAATGAAACTGAGCTTGGATTTAATTTTTATGCTTGTGCACTTAAGCAACTTTCAAATTATCAACAATTATTGTCTAGTTATGAGAGTGACTTTAATTAAAAAAGAAATTAATTAATTACAGTAACTAACAGTCTAGAATTATGTTTCTATGTGCATGAAATGCATTGCAATACTCTTAATTTTGTTTTACCTAAAGCATTTACACCTGAGAGCTGAAACTACCATTGCTTTTCAAATTAATCTCCCTTGAGACAAGAAATAATTGTGTGCTGTTTGTAAAGCACCAATACCTTTTTCCATATTTACAAAACTTTGAAGCCAATTGACTCCAATATGACGTTACTGCTCTCAGAATTTTCAGTGTTAAAATGTTGGCAGATTTCTGAACACACTATAAACAAATTGCAGTCAGTTTGTTTTTATTATTCATGTTATTAAATCACACATTTGTGAATACATTATAGATGTTAATCAATAATCGTATTGTCACACAACTAGCAAGTATTCATATTAGTAACACCCCCCCCCCCCTCATGAAAATAAATAATTTCAGTTAAGCATTATGACTGAATAGTTATACTTTTAAGGAATTTTCCTTTGTGTAGAGCTACAGTACAGACCAGACTGCATACAATGGTAAGATGGAAAAATCAGTTATTTTTTTTTAAAAAAAAAAATACTAAGACCATTAGAGGAAAGTAACATGGAGCAATTTATCCTAGAAATCACCTGAAGTAATTTCAGGAAGCCAGCCGGGGAAGGGACTGAACCTACATCTTCCCAAATGACCAACCTGAGCATTAACTACTCGCCCACTAGTTACCATACACACTGATTTAGTTAAAAGACACTTGTTTATCCATTTTTCTGAACTCTGGAAGGGCATTGAATATTATTAAACGAGAACTGATGATGTTTCATAAAAGTTTATTCATGGAAACTTGTTTATGAATTAATGTTGTTATTGTTTGTTTATGTGCAGCTGAATCAGTGCAAAAAATTTCAGAATAATGTGGTTCCCAAGTCACTACATGCGAAAGTTGTTAATCACCACAATTTGAAGTATAGCATACTTTGATAAGCGAATATGAACTTAACGGAAACAATCACTGCAGAACAGTGGTTTGGTAAGGCACCTGTGACGTACTATTAATATCTTGATGTGTGAGTGGAGACTTTCCCGGCGTAGTGATGAAATATAATCTTCACGGGTGTTCAGCCGGATGGTGTCAAAGTAACACGACGTTTTGACAGCAAGCTCTGCTGTCTTCATCAGGTATCGGTGTCTGCTGGCTGTCGTAAGCTGGCTGTCACCACGTCGACTGACTTAGCTTCTCGACGCACCTCCTTATCTACCTGCCCGCGTGGGGCATCCAACCTATCAGAGCGAACCCGCCCCACCAGGGAGTGTTAGTGGACCCGGCCGGTGGGAGACCCCCCCCTGATTGGTCGATGGTTAGTCCGCGGATACCCACGGTGCCCGACTGGTGTCATTAGCCGCTTTGACGGCGTGTTGTGTCCTGCTTCGCTCTCGTCGGAGGTCGTTAATTACCGTGTGAATGCGGCAAGGTGTACATTGGACAGACCACCAGAACCATCGAAGAGCGCCTTTCCAAACATAAACGTCATCTAAGGTTGGGCAGCTTGAAAAGTCGGCCCTAGCGGAGCATGCTTTCAACCACGAGAACATGATTGAGTTTGACAAAACGGTAGTGTTGACCAGGGCCTCCACTTTCTGGGACTCGGTCATAAAGGAGGCGTTGTAGATTCGACTGAACGACCAGAACATAAATAGGGGCGGAGGGCTCTTTCTGAGCGAAGCCTGGAGGCCCATTATTAACGACCTCCGACGAGAGCGAAGCAGGACACAACACGCCGTCAAAGCGGCTAATGACACCAGTCGGGTGCCGCGGGTTAGCCATCGACCAATCAGGGGGGGTGTCCCACCGGCCAGGTCCGCTGGCACTCCCTGGTGGGGCGGGTTTGCTCTGATTGGTTGGACGCCCCATGCGGGCAGGTAGATAAGGAGGTGCGTCGAGGAGCTAAGTCAGTCGACGCGGTGACAACCAGCTTATGACAGCCAGCAGACATCGATACCTGATGAAGACAGCCAAGCTTGCTGTCGAAACGTCATGTTACTTTGACACCATCCGGCTGAACACCCGTGAAGATTATATTTTATTAATATCTTTTTAGCAGTCAATTTAGGAAATTGCAAAATCATGGATGCTGGGGTGGCACAACTGAAAACATACAACAGCTTATTCCACTTGTGAAATCATGGTGTAGGACAATATAACAGAACAGAGTGCAGCTTAAGCGTTGGAAACGGCAGCATTTTTGTTTGGGGGAGTGACAAACTGGATGATGTTAACAGGTTTTGAAGAATATGGTACACAGTGAAATGTTATGGAATGTGTTTTAAGTTCAAAAGAATTTATTTAGGGATTTTTCCAACAGTGTAAACGTCGAGTAATTATTACAGGAAAATGAATTACATTTTAGGGTTATCATAATAACGAAAAGGTTTTAAAATAATCAGGGCTAACTAATGTAAAAATTTGAGAGAAATTAAAAGATTTTTTATATTAATGAGCATGAAAAATTAGAGTACTGATGGTCAGATGAGTATGTCAGGTCATCCAACTGATTACAAAACAATGGAAAAACATCACACTTTTTGGCAAAGGTATAAATAGGGTTATCAAATGATGGAGTCACGGTTTTCTACTGCTGTATTTGCTCGGTGTGCTTGCTTCGTTGTTCATGGTGGTGTATATTTGTGACTGTTGAAAGTGAGGCTTAGAATAAGAAAAGTTAAACAACTTCAAGTGTGCCAAACTTTAGGTTTTGGACTTGAAAAACAATAGGGATTATCTGGTACCAGGGTGAAAACAATGTTTCTTCAAAAGTAAAATTGGTTTAAAGTAATTATCAAATATTGTTAGTGTCAGAGACAGTGCTTATAAACCAACTTCTTTTCTCACCCATCATTTCCAAAACTAGTTCATTTCTTACTTTGTCTGTCCACTTAATTTTCAGCATTCTTCTGTAGCAACACATTTCAAATGCTTCAAGTTTCTTTCTTTCCGGTATTCCTGAAGTCCATGTTTCGCTACCGTAAAGTGCTGTGCTCCACACATAGAGTTTTAAGAAGTTCTTTCTAATTCCTAGATCAATATTTGAAACTACATCTTACAGGAAGGGATATTGGTAGACCCATGAAAAGATGGTTAGAAAATTGTAGTCGGAAAAGGGCCTTTGGGCTATCCTTGAAGATCTGTTGGTTTTCATACATGTACGGTACAGAAAAGTCAAGGTATGTATCAATCCATTCTCATAGTAAAAATGCTTAATTTCATTTTTCAAATGTTAGAAGGGGTCAACTGAAATGTCGTGTTTGTGTTCATCTTTGTTGTGCATTCCTCGAGTCTTCAACCCCCAGTAAATGATGGATTTACTTTCCTTATCCTTATTTGTAAATATTAATTTTTGTATTGATAGAACCATAAAAGCCACTGGCCATTGATAAGTCATTAAGTGACTACTCACAAACAAGGTTTAAATATTTCATACAATACTCATAAAACATAAAAAACTGAAAAGAATTAGCTGAAAATTTACCTGGTCGCAGATCAACAAGTGAGCAATGTTGTTCTACCCAAAGCAGGGTAGACCGATACAAGTCATCCAGACTAGTTGTACTCACTGTTGCTGTGTATGTAGTAAGCAATGGCTCAAATATTTTACTGAACTATGTAGTGTTAAAGGAAAACATGGCAGCATTACAATACACAAATATACTAGTAAATATCTTAAGTTAGCGGAAACAAACAAACAAACAAAAAACTGTTAACATTATGTTCTACAACTTATATGACATAGTTGATAAAAGTTAATTCAATTCAATCACACAATTTACTTGAAAAACATTCTTTCACAAAGAATTCGTTATGATGCCTTATGACTGGTTGACCAAATCATTACTTTTAGTTTAATACTAATAAATATTAAAAACTAGAGATTAAAAATATAGCACTAGCAAACAGTACTATTTACAACACACACATATCAACAAAATTAAGAGGAAAGATAAAATAGAACAGTCACTTACCAGAGTTAAAGGCAGAAGAGATTTGGCAACAAAAACACAATAATAATAAACCAAGCCACATCAATCAAGATTCTTGTTGGTGGATTGATTGTAAGAGGATACCTAGACATACGCTTCATCTTTTATTTAAGTAGGTACGCACAAAGCTTGAAATATTGTATTTTTGGTATTTGTATATTGTTGTCTGTCACCACAGGTCTCTTTGCTTCAAAATGGGACCACTTTATCTTTCCTTTCCATATTAATATTTTCCTATGGCATTTCTTCACAATCCATTGTTTCTGATATTTAAAAAAATATATATATTTAAAATAATTTTTCGAGCCAAGCCTTATTGATGCCACTGTAAAATTAATGAGGTGTCCACATGATACACAATATAAGCAACTGCTTTACCAAATTCAGCTGTCTGGACACCATGTGAGGATAGATGATCAGGTGGAAAGATTGATACATATGGTTATCAACTTTATTTTCTTTTGCTTGTGGCTTTACGCTTTGTTGACGTAGAAGTCGTTAGAGGTGGGAAAGGATGGGGAGCAAGTAGTACAGTAATGGGGTAGTTTTACCTAGTAGTATATCTATTAGAAGATTGTGTTTTTTTTTTATCTTGTATATAATTGGTGAGAATATGCAGAAACCAAGTTTTCAACCTCCAATTCGCTCGGCACAATTTTCTATGGTCAAAAAACATCGAAATTTTGGTAATTTTTTCAGATATTCATCTATAACTCCTTCCTGATGGAGTTCTAGCAAGAAATATTTTATTTCAAGTTTGAAAAAGGATAAAATTTCCTACAACTTTTGTAAACTTTTGCGAGCTACAGTTCTTCAAAAATAAACAAAATTTCACTCTTTTCCGGAAAGTTGGGTTTATACCTACTTTGTTGCTCAAAAGTATCTGGAATTCCTGTACATGTAATTGATATATATGTATTTCTGTATTACATAATATATATATGTACCATACTATGTTTACTGATGGTCAATTCAATAATCGTATGTCATCATTGGCCGGGAGATCCTGAAGGATTGATTGGCCACCAGATAATAGCATTTTCAATTTGCTGCGCCCTTTGTGGCTATCTAACCAACCCATGTAATTATAGTACCGGGTATAGGGAACTTGTAGCTTAACATAGAATCCAAACTACAGAAGCGTTTTAGCCTACTTCATATTACATAGCAAAACTGTGGTTTAATGACATTTTAAAATCACAGGTGAGACTGGGATTTCGATTTTCAGTCAGACGCCTTAACCACCTAGCTACCAGACCATTCTATTACTGATGATAATAGAGCGGAAATGAATGCATAATGTTATTGCACAAAGTTATTAAGTCATAATAAATTCATAATAAGGTAAAAATTGGTCATAAATCAATTTTTTTTCTGTTTGTATTGTCCCCGGCTTATCAATGTCCTCACCTAGAATTGTGTCTCATTCATCCATTGCATCAGGAGCAGGTTCCTCAAGGTCAAAGAATACTTCCTTTCCTTCTTCTATTTAAGTCTTATGAATGTTTTCACCAGACAGACTGGAGCAGTTTTTCAAAGCAGCTGAACAGTGCAGTCCAGATTTGCAAGAGCTGCATGGTGGAGAACAAGGTTTCTTGCAGGATCATAATACAATCTTCGGACAAAACTTAGGTGCAGCGTCTTTTATTACTGTAACTACAATAAGTCTGGACGAGCCTTTCCTTCATCCCAAGGCAATGGGTAAGTTTCTCGATCCAGCCATGCTTGCACTTCATAGTACGTGCTTATCTAGTGAAACATTGCGACATCTGATGTTGGTGGCAACTGTGATAGCTTGAATGCATTTTTGGGCAGATTTTGTAAATATTTTGAATTGATCCCTCCAATGTTCCACAAGCAATTAGTCCATATCATTCCACGATGAGCTGTTCCCCTGTATGTTCTCCAGTTTCTAGTCTTTGGATGCTAGGTGTTCTGAGAAGTTAGCATGAATGTTACTTTCAGATGTGGTTGGTACTGAATGAGGCATCCTGTAAATGCATAGATGAAGAGGATATGTGTGGATTCAAACTTGAAGGAAGTGGTTTAGTACCATAAACCTGCCTCCTTGCCTTTCCCCATTTTGGAAGTACAACGTCTCGTGTTATCAAGGCCCATTAGCAGAGCGAGAAAGCCAATAAACCTATTTGAATTATTGATTTTACTGCTTGGGAAATAGCTGTGTCAACAATCAATTCAGCTGCCTCTTCTTTTGTCTGTTGAGCTTGGATGTCTCCTTATTCTTTTTTTTGCATTTGTATCAAACTTACACAGTTATTGCTGCTCTCATTTGTTGTATCATTGCATGTCTGCTGAAGTATCTGAAGTTTTCAAATGACGAAACCTTTCAGATTACTTTATTCCTCTTTGCGCAGCATCACTTCAGCATCAACTGTGATGTTGGATCTATAGTGCATTCTCAATTAGGCCTCATAGTTTCCACAGTTGGAGTCAAGGTATCCTCTGCGATGCCACATAACCTTATGCAGGAGGCATCCTCCATCCACAACAAAACTTTTTGCTGGATGTTGCATCTTGAAGAGATGCAAATGCTTCATATAGATACAATTTTGTTCCCTTGAAGTACGGAACAAATTCAAATGGAAAACAGTGTTTCAAACCATTCAAATAGAAAATAAATGGATTTATGACTAATTTTGACTTATTATGACTTTATTTTAACTGTGTATATAAACCTTGTGCCGTAACATTATGCTTTCATTTTTGAAAATCTGTTTTTAAAATTGGTACAAATACCATTCGTAAGAGAGCGATCTGGTAGCTCAATGGTTAATGTGTCTGACTGGAGATCGATTGCCCAGTCTCATCTGTGATTTTCAAAGGCCATTAAACCAACCTTCAGCTCTGCCATAGTTTTACTGTGTAATATGAAGGAGGCCAAAACGCTTCTGTGGTTCGGATTCCACCTTAAGCTGTAGGTTTCCTATACCCAGTTCTATTATTACCTAGTTAGCTGCGTTGTCATAGTAAAACCCTGTGATCGTTTTGCCCTTCTCCAGGTAGTTGGTGTAGATCACACCTTGTGAATCACAGAAAACGGTGGCCATCACCTTTCCGGCCGATGGGACAGTCTTCGCCTTTTTCGGAGCACGTTCGCCAGGTAAAGTCCCCTGTTTTGACTGTTCCTTGGTGTGTCTCTGGTGTGTACCAGTGGATCCATGTTTCGTCGATGGTCATGTAACAACAACACAGAAACTCCTTCGGATTATGCTTAAACAGCGTCAAACACTGCTGTGAAGTGGTCTCACGGTTGCGCTTGTTGCCCGGAATGAGCAAACGCGGCACCAATCGCGCAGACAGCTTTTTCATGCCCAATTCATCCAATTTCATGCAATTTCGCGCTCCTAAAATCGGCAGTCTGCCAATAAGAGATCGTGGATTTTTGTCACTTTATCCTCCATGGTAACTGTTTTTGGGGCATCTGGGCGTGGCTCATCAAAAACCGATGTGCGGCCACTTTGAAACTGGTTAAACCAATTTTTGACAGTCACCATCGAAGGAGAAGAGTCGCTGTACACAAACATCCAAGTGTTCTTTGATTTTGCTGCGCGATTTTCCTCCCAAAAACAAGAATCGAATCACTGACCGATATAGCTCTTTTCCATTTTTTCTAAAATCCGTGGACACACCCACTTTCACACGCGATCAAAATAAAATTATGATTCCGATTTGGCTGAAATTTTAAAAATAGCTGTCTAAGATAATGTAGTACATGAAAATAAATTTCTTTGGTGACAGTGGCGTTATCGGGGAGAGAGGCTAAGTACTTATTGGCAGTGACGTAGCTGGGGAGGAGGGGGGGGGCGGTCCGTCCCGGGTGTCACCCATTTGGGGGTGACACTCACCTTTCGAAAATAGTAATCGAATATTTTTTTTTTTTTTTGATAGGCTCCTTTTATTCTTAGGTGTCGAAACACTTCTACTTTTATTGTTTTGATATTTGTTTTTAAGTTGATGTAACACTTTTTGAAATGCGATCCGGAGGGCTCTTTCATTGCAATAGAGTATAATTACTGGTAATACCAAGCACTTAAACAAAGAAAGCATCACTCTAGCTCCAACAAACGACGCAGGAAATCATTGTGTTGCCGCCTGTCACTGTTGTTTGGTTTGTTAGTAGCGGCAGTGTATACAAGTTTTCTTGTATAAAGGGAGGAAGTTTCAAAATTAAAGGATATATATCTAAAATTGCTAAAATCATGGTAATTAGACAATTAAATTATAAATAAATTGTAAATCCTCGAAATTATTTTAAAAAATGTTATATTTTCCTTTGAAAATGAAAAAAAAGCACCCTAGCGTATTATTATTATTATTACACCACGATTCACTAAAAGTGTGTGACAGCAGGTGCATTACACCAATCCTAATACATGTAGTCTTGGGAGCATGCACATACAATGTGGCTCGGTCCAGGGGGGAGGGAGAGGTTGGCTGGAAGGCTACCTTAAGCTACCTGGGGGGAGGCCAGACCATGTACGAGGGTCGTCTCAAAAGTAAGTTACACTATTTTTTTATATCCGCGCAGTTGGCAGGAGACGTCTGGGATTCGGAGGGAACTTTTGTCCGGGTGTGGTGACGGCACTGTAAAATTCCTAAGAGGCTGCCATGACTCATTTGTCAGTTGCGATCAAGCCACTATGGAGCTACCACTTACTCCTACCGCCGATTGCGAAGTACGCAGTGTCATTCATTTTTTAACAGCAAAAAATAAAAATGCAACTGAAATTCACCGCGAGTTGTGCAGTGTGTACGGTGAAAACGTTATGTCGAGGCCAATGGTTTCTCGTTGGCGCCAATCATTTATTGAAGGCAAGACAACAACACAAGACGAACAACGAATCGGCCGCCCATCCACTTCACGGGCCTCGAACATTGTCGAAGAAGTCCGAAGAGTCGTCGACGCCAATCGTCGCCTTACGCTCGACAACATTCATTCACAACTCCCGCCTAATGTTGAAATTAGCCGTGCATCGCTTCACAGAATCATTTCTGATGATCTGCATCTGTCCAAAGTGTGTGCAAGGTGGGTTCCACGGCTCCTTTCAGACCACCACAAAGAGCAGAGAGTTGACGCTGCTCTTCAATTTCTGCAGTTTTTTGAGGATGAAGGAGATGGCCTATTTGACCGAATTGTGACCGAGGATGAAACTTGGATCCATCACTAGACACCTGAAACCAAAAGACAAAGCATGGTGTGGAAAGGGAAGGACGAGCAAACGATGAAACTTGGATCCATCACTAGACACCTGAAACCAAAAGACAAAGCATGGTGTGGAAAGGGAAGGACGAGCAAACTCCAAAAAAGGCGAAAGTTGTGGAATCAGCTGGGAAGGTTATGGCGACGGTCTTCTGGGATTTGAAGGGGGTATTGATGATCGATTACCTGCCACGTGTGACAACGATAACAGCTGAACGCTATTGTGAGGTGTTAAAGAAACTCAGGAGGGCAATCCAGAACCAAAGGAGGGGAAAGTTGATGAAAACAGTGTTTTTTTTTTCCACGACAACGCTCATCCACACTCTGCTCGTCAAACTCAAGACCTGCTTGAAGAGTTTCGATGGGATGTTTTCGGACACCCACCATACTCCCCTGATCTCGCTCCAAGCAACTTTCATCTGTTTCCACAGCTGAAACAATACCTTGGGGGAAGACGTTTCGCAAAGGAAGAAACTCTCAAAGAAGAAGTTCAGACATGGCTAACCAGTTTGGCAGCAGAATGGTATGACGCTGTATTAAAAAAACTTTTACCACAATACCAAAAATGTATTGAAATTCAAGGAGATTATGTAGAAAAATAACTAATATATGTAGTTTCACCAATATAACCTTTTAAACAAATTCTGGGCGTTATTTTTTTTTAAGTGTAACTTACTTTTGAGACGACCCTCGTAGCTATCCTTTTATATTTTTCACAGTTAAAATGAGGAACAGAACACACAACAGCATGTGAATATTTATTTACCTAAATTAATTATCTCCTTATGTAATTTACAATAGTCTAACAGGAGAAAAGAGTACAAAATGTCTTCTGGATTCAAAAGGAAGAAGCTACGTGCTATGTGGGAGGGGGCGGGGTGTTGAGGCAAAAGCCACGCAGGGCTACGTGGGGGGGGGAGTAGAGGTTCAGAGGAGGCCAAAATGGAGCTACGTGGTTTATGCACCCTCCCCTAGGCTTCCACTTCCATTGTACAGTTATCAATTAAACTCGGACATTTTAAGCATGGCATGAAATTCATTTTTTTTTAAATTGATTTGCTTATTTGGAATTCCATTAGCTTTCATGCTAAGATTCACATGTGCCTTGAAGTATTTTCTAGTTGTTTTTGAATTTATCATCTGACAGATTTCGAGTTATCCGATTTGCACTATGCGTACCTACCTATTGTCGGCAGTGCACCTATACTCGACATGAAATCGCATCATGTTGGAATTCACATAAACAAGATGATTCAGAAAACTGTGCATTAAATTAGCAATACTGAATCTGAACAGGTCTAAGTGTTGACGGTATTGTCTGTCATTGGTAATCAGTTTTTGTGTTTTAAAACAGTCAGAACCGCGTTTATTGCTAGTGAAATCGCAACATTAGTAAGCACTTGGAAATTCTAAGTTTATGTAAATTTGCTATGCTTTCTACTGACCGAGAATATGCAAATATGATCGCAATGAAATAAATAAGCTTACGATTCTTTAAGAATTTTCGATATTTAATTTAGAGAAGAACAAAATTTATATTATGGGTAACCTCTCTGCCGAATACAGGTACTTAAATTCTTGCGGGTTCCTTAAATCGAGAGGGATGTCCAACTTCTCTTCCTCAACAAAAATTGAGCTTTAATCATAAACTGAACGAACATTGGAACTGTTTACAACATTTTTTTTTATACGCTACAGAGCGGTGCTAGAAATCTAAAATTTACACCTGGAGATGGTCTTCGATACATACAATGTCATATTTAGGAGTCTGTAGCTACGTATATCATAGGCCGGTAGTAAAACACTTCACTTGTTAAGTACTTCTTGTAAAGATGGATGATATCAAAAGGCATGATCTTATATTACTTGAACCGTTTTTTTTTTTTTTTTTTTTTTTTTTTTTAATTACGCTGTTTTTCTTTCAGGAGCTGAGGCCATACAGCAGGCAGCTCAATGTGATTATTATAGCTTCCAGTGAATTAGTTGTCATCCAGTGTTTATATATTGCATCTTCTAAGTATGGACACCACAGGTCGGACGGGACATTCACACAACACTAAACATCCTTGCCCGCGGCCAGATTCGAGCCGTTGACCTTTGGCATGCGGAGCTAGCACTCTAGCCCCTACGCTACCGAGGCCGGCAAGCCCTATAGTTACACTGGAGGAAATTAAAAACTCAACACGCATACAGGAATAGTAGAATTTTACAAAACTTTGAAGATATATTCAGGGGAAAACCCAGAAGTAATAACAATTGTATCAGGGGTTTATTACCTTTAGATACAGTTGTCAGTGAGAAATACACCCACCTTGAGTACCAATACATTCATGGAACCTTGCTGACATTGAATCAATAAGTGTCTGGATGTCTTCTAGGGATATGTCTCTCTACGCCTGCATGTCCTTTTCAGTCAGTTGTTGCAGTTTGTGCAGGGTGACCATGTGATCTAATGTGGCTACTCTTGGCAGCCCAGACATGCTCTATTGGGGACAAATCTGGGGACCATGCTTTCAAAATTGTTATTGTAAACCTAGCAAGGCTTGTGTTGTGATAGCCACAGTATTAGTACGGAAATTATCTTGTTGGAAGATGCAATTTGGATGGTGAACGTGTAGAGTATCACAATAAGATGCAACACCACCTCCGCATGGTGGTGGGCAGTCATTGTGCCTTCAACAACAGCCAACTCAGTCCTGCTGTCGAAACTGATTGCCGCCAAAACATGACACCAGTGGCTGCACTTGTGTGACGTTCTGAAATCAAAGCAGGTAAGCCGTTTCTCTGTTACGCCTGCGAACATGTAGTCGTTTGTAACTATGGCCAATCCTTCTAGAGATTTCTCGATATGAAGCACCTTTTTGAAACATGCTAATTGTCCGATCTCTCTCATAGTTAGACATTTGGGTGTTTATGCTTGTCACTCTTCGCCTCGGCATATTTGGCCAACAAGTACTTGTGGACAAAAAAAGTGTCATGTTACACCACAGTGTTCGCCACTTGCACACACTTTTTTTTTTTGTAATAGCAATGTACATAATAAATAGACCAGTAATTCTCAAACTATAACATATTAAACTTGCAGTTTTTTTTTATTTAATACTTTTCATGTGGGGGATACTTGGGGGCCAAATTTTATGAACAAAAATAGTATCCTAACGCAGTATTAACAAATCATCACCACACTGTACCGGAATGAAAGATTCTCGCATGTTTCAATGCAATAACAATGAAATTTAATTCACTTTGAACCTTACATTTTTGTTTTGTTTGAGGTTCTTTTCGATTCATTTAATATTTTTTGTAGTAAAGAAAGAGATTACAACATATATTTATTTAAATATAGATCATAAAGAATTTGTATAAAAAAAATAACAATTTCTTGTTTCACCCTAACAATTTCTTGTTTCAAAGTTCTAGTTGCAGAGTTTCTTATTGGTAAACTCTTTGTTCATCTATATCGTAGTCAACTAACTTAAAAAGGAAACCTACAGATTAACGTGAAATTCGAACCATGGAGCGTCCTAGAATCTTCGCATTAAAAGATAAAAGCTTTTTCTGAGGTAAAAGTCAATTTCAAGGTCTCCAAAAATTACAGTTAATGCCGGGATTTGAACAGGAGCCTTCAATACCCAAATCGCACGCAGAAACCATTTGAGTCACCAGACCGAATGTAGTTGTAATGAGAAATAACTTTTCAAACATTATAAAATGAACACACACTTTTTCTATACGATCTATTTTTGCTATCCAAAAACACGAATTTACTTTTATGTGTTTGAGTATATATTTTTCAGTACTTCTAGATTAGTCTAGTGACTGAGATAGTTATGGCATGTGATTCAGGTGTGGGAGGCCCCCGTTACAAATGTGGATCTCGGATGCAATTTTTGTGGGTCTTAAAATTGATCTTCAACTCTGGCAAAGGTTAGATTTTTTATTGTGGAGATGTTAGGATTCATACTCCATTTTACGAACAACTGATGAACATGGAAAAATGACTTTTTAAGGCAAACAATAACATGAAAACAACATTTGGTTTTAAGGGAAGGGAATTTTCCGAACTCTCTTTATCCGCTTCTCCTCAACTAGCAGGTAGACACTGGTCTGCACTGTCAAAACATAAACCAATCCAATACAACCGAGTGTTGGCCAATACGCCATGTTCTTTGGACAACCTTCGATCGAGTGAGTGCCAACAGTAAGAAACGTGTCTGTGCGGTGACGGTGTGGAACAGTATCGGGGAAGTGAGAACTAATCTTCAGAGGAGTTAAAATTAATGTAAAACCAGTTTAGATCACCAATGAGCAAACGTGGCTAAAATCTTTCTGTATTGACTACTGAACAAGAAGTAACTCAAATTGTTAATTTTGAAGATATGATTTACAAATTTGCAGCTGTTAAAGTTAGAAAGAAGATATTGTGAAAGCAATTATTTTTAGTTTATTTGTGTATCTTTTAAATGTTGTTAATATTACAATTATTAAACTAACTATTATTTTTGAATAACAATAAATGTTTATTTAATTATGTGTTATTATCATCATATTTTACACTTACAAGATATTGTATTTTACTTAACGTTGAATTTAAGTTTTCAAGGGGTGACACCATCGATATCCACCCAGGATGTCATCCATGCTAGCTATGCCACCGCTTCCCGGACTTTGTAAGAACCTTAGAATTTTGGAAAATTCTAGTTTTGCTTATGTTGGACTTAGATATTTCGAGAACTTTAAGAAATTTCCCTGTAATCGTTCCTGCAGGTACAATTCGCCATAAAAATCATTTTAAAATGTATTTATTCTATCGAGAAACGTTTATTATAAGAGAAATTCCTGTTTGTTCATGTTTTAAAACACGTGATCGGAAAAGTAGAAATTCTATGATTTGTAATATCTTTAAATCGAGTAAAGCGACAGCTGAACTTTTACAGTCAGCATTGTTCCCGATATTTTGGCAGTAAAATTAAATAATTTGGCAAAGTTTAATTAGCGATTTTAATTAAGAGAAAATAATGAACTTTTTAATTAAAAGGAATATTAATTTGAAATTTATATCAGTAGACAGCCCTAATTAAGACGATTCTGAATATATAAAAGTTTTAGTATTTGTCTGGTAATTAAGTTTTTGAAGATAGATTGTCGTTGAATTTCGCTGTAAAAATTCAAATGGTTGGGTTAATCCCCTACTTCAGAGCTTTGTATCACCACACGGAATTAAATAAAACTTTAAAACTAATTGCTCTAAATTTCTCACTAAACTGCCGTTGATTGTCTAGTAGATAAGTCTAGACATTATTAAAGTTTAAACACTCTTAATAATTTGGATCGTCAAATAAATTACACACACTTTTCACCTCGCGGAAGCAAAAAGATGTGATACAGCTGCTTACGTCACTGATTTTGGTAACCCTATATAAGGCACCGCCGCCATCATGCTTTGTCTTTCGTTTGATTTCGTCTTGTCTTTCTGTATCCTGGGAGCATTATGTCAGTGAGCCTGCGTCAGTCTTGTGTCGGGGCGGGTAGGAAATCTGTTGAAGGTGATGCTACCGAGTCAGCCATGTTGGGACTTTGGGGTGATAGCCTGCGAGGATAACGGTTAACATGAACTTTTAAATTTACAAAAGGGGTTGGTTCGGTAAAATTTCTCTCCACAATCTGCAATATTTTGGAAAAGAGTTTTCGATTTGCCTATTCAACTGTGAAATGCATTTTAGTAAATGTGGCTTTGAAATAAAACTTTAAATTTTTCTGAAAGTGAACTCTTGTGATTTAGTAGTTATCTTGGAACCTTTTCTAGATTTGTGGTTTAGAAACAGATCTAGTGGCGACCTTCAAGCATTTAAGTTGAGTTTCTATTAGGCTACATGGTCAAATTTAAATTACTTTGTGGAGATTGCAAAGAACTTTCCATCTACATAAACTATTAGTTGAGGCGCTAAGGCGATACTACAGGGTGCGGCAGCATAACTTCCTTTTTTCAAAACTTAATAAAATCCATTGTATGAATCAGAACATTTTTATTTGTTTTTTATAATGTAGGCACATACATAAAGTTTTGTTTTCTTAGTTTTGATCAGGTAGGTGTCGTCCCCCATTCTGCACAAACTGAGTGAACCGATTTCTGGTGTTTGTCATGACTCCCGCCAGCATAGCAGGCATTATGTTGGCAATTTCTTCCTGAATGTTTGTCTTCAAATCTTGTAGAGTCGTTGGACCATGCACATAAACACAGGATTTAAAAAAAAAAACGCATAGAAAAAATCACAAGGGGTTAAATCGGAAGAGCGGACCGGCCACTCCAAATCGCCCCTAACTGAGATGAGGCGCTTTGGGAAGTGTTCCCTCAAAACAGTCATTGGTGCTCTTGAAGTGTGTGCCGTTGCACTGTTTTGTTGGAACGAAGTGTCCCGTAAGTCCAACTCATCTAGCCGTGGGAGAAAATTCCTGTAACATGTTTACATACTGGTCCGAATTCACTATCACTGTAACTTCATTTTCCTCAAAGAACCAGGGACCAATAATTCCACCTGAGGAATTTGCACACCACACTGTGACTTTAGGTGAATGCAAAGGCCTTTGACACAATTGTCGAGGAGTGATGTCAGCCCAGTAGCGCATGTTTTGTTAGTTGACGGATCCACACAAATGAAAATGGGCTTCATCACTAAAAAAACAATAGCGTCCTCAGGAACATCTGCCAGAAGAACCTCACACGCGTTCCTCCGAGAATTGAAGTCACGTTCAGAAAGTTCCTGCACAATCGCCATCTTGTATGGATGGAAATAAAGATTATCATGAAGAATTCTCCTCACAGAACGATCGGAAATTCCAAGGGCAGACGAATGTTTGCGCGCAGAACGTCGTGGTGATTGCAACATTGAAGCTCTCACTGCCTCAATGTTCTCAGGTGATCTAATGGGCCGTGGGCCTCCAGTTCTTCGTCTTGTTGCACTTGCAGTTTGTCTGAACGTAGTGACCGACGTAACAATTGATTTCTGGTCTGACACTGGGACCAACGGGGCTAAATTAAAGCGATTCTGAAAAGCGCGCTGGGTTGCGGTCACTGAACATCCGTTCGAAAAGTAGGCCTCAACGGCAAACGCAGGTTCCTCACTGTTCCAACGCATGATGGTGACTGAACAGTGTCGGGACAAAACTTTATAGTCACGCCTCTCGAATGAGACCACTAGCGCTGCGCTACGATATCAATTGACTGAAAAGACTTTAAATGAACTACTGGCAATTTACAAAGAATAATCAGTATACTTCACAATTTCAAATCTTTTTCATATAGAAGAATTTCCAAGTGAATTTAAGCAATCTGAAGATTGAACATTGTCGCATTTTATGTCGTATTTTAGGTCGTACTTTATGTCGTATTTATGTTGTCTTATTTATTTCGTAGTCGTAGAAAAGATATCTGTTTGATTATTTAATGTAATTTCTTCTGAAGTTTTCTAGCTTCGCCAATAACCAATGAACTTATATGCTTTGATTCCTTTTTATTTATAAAGTCATAACATCTTTAATCATCCGAAGTTACACAGGTTCTTTTACGCAAACAACTTTAAATTCAAAACGAACACGACAAGTTCTCACCAAGTTCGCCGATCCTGAGCTATCTTTCATCTGTTTTTCCCAACGTTACCCTTAACTACCAATTTTCTCTAAGAGTAATTATTATAGTTATTCATCTCTGTTATACCACAGCCCCCCTCAAGTTTGCCATATATCTTTGTATTCACAAATATTCTGGCAAACTTACTGAGAACCTTTCAGTCTTCGCTTTGCATCATTATTCATACATCACATTTTTCACAATCTCAACAATGAAGAAAAAAAAACAATAAATCCTTCCTCTTCTTGTCCTGTCACGGTCGCCATGTCGCATTTTATGTCGTATTTTAGGTCGTACTTTATGTCGTATTTATGTTGTCTTATTTATTTCGTAGTCGTAGTAAAGATATCTGTTTGATTATTTAATGTAATTTCTTCTGAAGTTTTCTAGCTTCGCCAATAACCAATGAAGTTATATGCTTTGATTCCTTTTTATTTATAAAGTCATAACATCTTTAATCATCCGAAGTTACACAGGTTCTTTTACGCAAACAACTTTAAATTCAAAACGAACACGACAAGTTCTCACCAAGTTCGCCGATCCTGAGCTATCTTTCATCTGTTTTTCCCAACGTTACCCTTAACTACCAATTTTCTCAAGAGTAATTATTATAGTTATTCATCTCTGTTATACCACAACATGTTTCTTTGTTAGTTCATAAAAAAGAAAATGCTTTCTAATCTTAACTGTATAACAAGCTACCCTTTTTCATACAATTTTTATCTCTAAGAAATTACTTTTCGGTAATTAATTTTTTTCAAGATGAGATAATTCAAACCAGGAATAGAAAGTTGAAATAAACATGTTTGAAACTGGAATTACTGAATAACAGAAATGAACATAATTTTTTTAAAATAGGAATCATGTTTGAATAAGAACTTCTTTTTCAGGTAATTAAACTGTGGAATTGTCATGCTAAACATAATATCAAGCAAAAATACTGGATTTTTTTGGTACTGTGTAGTATATATATATGTGTATATATATATGGTAACCAGGAAATGGGAGCTAAGTACTGAATGGATTTACAAAGAAAGGATAGCGAAATGAACCACCACTTACCGTAGATGATGGTTTCATGGTGTGAACACATAAAAAAACCAAGAATAGGAAAAACAATAAATATTTTGGGTCTTCGCCCTTTGTCAACAGGAGAACATTATGGAGGGAGTATCCTACAGAACCATCTCTCCATAATGTTCCACCAGACCCAAAACATGAATTGCTTTTCCTGTTCTTGTGTTTTTTGTGTGTTCACACCATGAAACCATCGTCTAAGGTAAGTGGTGGTTCATTTCGCTATCCTTTATATATATAATTCGCTACTTAGCTCATATTATTTCCTAGTTAACATATTGCCGCACCAGTTTCATTCTGTTTTGTGGCTTTGTTTAACTAATTTTTTTGTGTTCCTTTATCTTTGTTTCCGATCTTAATTTTCTTTTAGTTTGTCTTTTGATTTTCATTTTTCCCTGTTTTCTGATAAACTACGAAATTCTAATTCATAATCTCACAAAGTTTGTTTATCCATTGTTGCTCTGAACGTTAGGAATGTGTGGTCCTATCACTCTGATACCTACCTTCTCGACTTGTCTCCCTTGTTTTTAATGTATAACTGCTGGTGTTTATAAGCTTTTCCTATATCCAAATTGATTTTTTTAGTGTCGTGTCTGTTCCTCATTTGGCTGTAGCGGCTCATGCTCCCCGTTTCAGTGACTTGTTTCCCGTGACTTGTTTCCCGTGACTTGAACGCTAATAAATCATTTTAATCCATATTCTTACACACCTTTTCCATGGTTTTTGATGTGTAACTGCTACTGTTTAATCTTTACCTATATGCAAATTATATTTTTAGCACCTGCAATTGGAGGCTAATAACTCATTTTAATACACATTCCTAGCCTCCTTTGAATATTTTATTACTGCCCCATCCGTTTACCGCTCTCGCTTCCTTCAGCGCGAATTTCAAATCTCACTATCAGCCAAGCACCAACATTTGCAATGATCTAAACATTTTTACTGAGTATTATCGTTCCATCCATTGACTGCTCTACTTCATAGACATGCTTTTGTAACCGTATTGTCAGTGATCAAAGTTCTCAACCTAATTTATTTAAATTTAACTTTTTTTAAAAAAAAATGTTTCCACCAACATTCCCTTACTACTGACAAATACTTGTCCTCCTACAGATGCCATGCCTTCCAATTATCCAAACTACAGTCTCATATCCTTTTCCTAAAATCATGTCTCTGCTTTAACATTCCTCCAAATGGTCTCACCATCAAACTGCCAGTATTTGGATGCTCACCACAAATTCACCTGGCCCTAAATGCCTTCCGCTACAAACTAGTATTTAGCCCTCACCCACTTTGTCCTGCAACAGTATCGCTGGTATGGCGCTGAGTTAATACACATGTGGCGTTTGTGTGCATGTTGAAAGAAAATGTGTCCAGTGATTTGTGTACTGAGTGTAATAGTTGGATACATCAGAAATGTTCTGGTATTAACAGTTAAGATTTTAAAAAAGACAGCGGTTGAAATAAAAAAAGAACAGCTTCAAATGGATCTGTGATAAGTGCATAAGTGAGGTTAATGTTGTGGTCTCCGGTTCCTGACTCGAAGAAGCAGGTTGGTAAAGAGAGACTGGAAGATGATCTTGCAACTATTGCTAAATTTTTACAGACTAAGCTCAATCCTGAGGTAACTAAAATGAAATTGCGCAGGATTGGTCACCCAGCAGACAGTAAAACTCGCCCGCTGCTAATAAATGCTTAGTCAGTCGCGAATGTGAAAGAAATACTTAAAACAAAATTTTTCAGCAACAAAGATAAAGTGCATTTCAAACCAGAACTGACTTGTACACAACAAGTCCATCTGAAGAATTTACAAACAGAGTTGGAGACTCTTAAAGCTAAAGGTGAAACCAAGACAATAAAGTACATCAATGGCATGCCTAGGATTGTGAACATGACTACTTTTTGTGACCCCAAAGAGAACTAAAAATTTGAATCATGATCTGCTAGTGTACTACCAGAACACCAGAGAACTAAACTAAATAATTTTCTAACTCCAGCAGCCAGTTGTCAGTATGATGTACTATGAATCACAGAGTCGTGGCTTCATTCATCCATTATGGATGGTGAAGTAGTTGATAATAGTTATTCTATTTACAAGAAAGACAGAGACTCAACGACTAGCACTCAGCAGTGTGGTGGCGGAGTTTTAATTGCTGTAAAGCGTTGTATTACTGTTAAACCAGTTGTAATAAATTATGATCATTTCGAGCAAATTTTTGTCAGAATCAAAGGTCACGGTGGTGACATCACTGTTGGATGTGTATACATTCCACCACAGTCTTACATTGATATATACTCTACTCATCTGCAAACCATACCCTACAACAGAAATAAGTATCCAAATTGTCAACTCATGATATTATAATATTCATAGTAGCTTATCCCACGTAGAATGTGAAACATTGGTGAACAAGAAGTTTCTTCTTTCTGGGTGCTTTCGACTTAACAACATTCGCAACGATCATGGTCAGATACTGGACTTCTGCTTTAGTAACATGGATATTTTGATTGACAAGACATCTGCTATTACTGATCAGGACTGATATCACCCTGCGCTACTCAAATTTCAAGTAAGTCTGAAACCAAATGATGCACCCACTTATACCTTCAGAAGTGCCAACTTTGCTGCATTGAATAAATACTTTATGGCTATGAGCTGGATAGATCTATATAAACTGGACAATACTGATGACAAAGTAAAATGGTTCAACGAGATAGTTTACAGGGGTATTAATATGTTTGTCCTGTTGCGCTTTAAGGAAAATGCTAATTATCCATGTTGGTTTTCTAAGGAAGTGATATGTAAAATCAAACAGAAGAAAATCCCTCATAGATATTACAAGAAGATAAAAACCCAAGTAATTATACTGCCTTTAGTAAATTATGAACTGAATGTAAAAATCTAAATGCATCCTGTTACAATAATTATCATGACATAGTAACAAATTCTGGAGTTTCATTAAAAATAAACAACATAGTGATGTTGACATTCCTTTGACCGTGACATGGAACGGTGCGACTGTTTGTAATGGTATCGAGGTCAGCAATCTGTTCGCATCATACTTCAAGAGTATACGCAAAGATCCCTCAGATAGTCCATCTGCTTCTACTATGTATGACAATAGCGGTAAATATCCAGAAGTAGACATCTCTCAATTTTAAGTTTATTTTGATGACGTTTAATAAAGGTGCTGGACCTGATCTGATACCCGAACATGCTACTGAGAAATTGTGCTGTTGGACTTTGTGAGCATATCACTCACATCTTCAATAAGTCTCTTGAAACAGGCAATTTTCCCCCAACATGGAAACTATCATATATTAGACCCATACATAAATCAGGTGATAAATCTGACGTCAGCAAATATAGGCCAAAGGAACTTACAGAACTTAAGCTGAACTTTTTCGACACAACTAATTTGTTGATCTGTAAATAGTGACCAGACAATTCTACCATATTCCAGTAATGGTTTGACAAAGGCAGAGAAAAACCAAAACAATGTATTAATGTTTTTGAATTCTTTCTCAGATCTACATATGAATCCAAGGACACAAAATGCTTGCATAGTTATGATAGTTAATATGATCAGAAAAAGTAAGCCTATCATCAATCACCACTCCCAAGTCTTTTATTGAGTTAACTATTTATACATTTTGACCACATAATGAATAGTTAACAGGCATCAGGCTGTGATGTCAGGAAAACACCATGATATCACATTTTTTTAAGTTATGGTGCAACTTAATTACCTGACAGCACACTTCTAACTCGGAAATGTCTCGTTGTAGAATATCAATGTCATGATCACTGTATATTGCTCTGAAGATCTTCTTATCATCAGCATATACACAGACTTAAATTAAATTCTTCACCAATGTCATTTATGAATATGCTAAATAGGATAGGTCCTAGATGGTAAGCATGTGGTACACCAGAGGTAACGGTGCACTCATTCGACAAATGACCATTCACTCGTACTTGTAATTGCCTGTCAGATAAATATGAGCAAAGCAAGTCCAAGGCTTTGGATCGTATCCCATAATGACTTAATTTACTAACTAGAATTTCATGGTTAACCATGTCAAAGGCCTTGCTGAAATCTGTATGTAGGGAGTGAACATCCTGACCTTTATTCAGTGTGTTAAGTATGAAGTTAACGTAGAGATAGAGATTAGTTGACGCAGATCTTCCGCCAAAGAATCGATGCTGTTTTGATGTTATGATATTTTTGAATGCAAATGAAAGCTGTGTCAGGACGATTTTCTCCAGAAGCTAAGCAAGTGATGATTGAATGGATATTGGCCTATATTTGCTGACGTCAGATTTATCACCTAATTTATGTATGGGTCTAATGTATGATAGTTTCCATGTTGAGGGGAAATTTCCTGTTTCAAGAGACTTATTGAAGATGTGAGTGATATGTTCACAAAGTCCAACAGCACAATTTCTCAGTAGAATGTTGGGTGAAAACTTTACAGATATGTGTTTACATGGTGAAAACTTTACAGATATGTGTGATGTGTATCACTATTATGGCATTAACAGCCCATGAAGTCGGAGGCAAGTGACAGACCTATGCTTTTTCTACAAAGTTGTCAATGATCTTATTGATTCACCAGAAATACTAGAGTAATTCTGATTTAACTGCTCTAGGGTAGATCTTCGGACAAGAATACTGCTGGATGCTGTAAAACCAAACAAAAACTATGTTGCTTTTGGACCATACCACAGAATAGTGAGTCTGGTTAACTTACATGCTACCAACATCAACAACTTTGGAGGATCTCATGCTGGACTAATCTCCAACATTAAAAGACTTTTATGAATTATCTTATACGTTGATGTTAAGAATTATTTCTTTATGTACAAAGCCGATTGGCGTACAAATAAATGAATACACTACACCAATCTGGTTAACCAACACACCAGACACCTCATATACCTTCACAAAATAGTCCTGTTCTCATTGCTGCAAGTAATTCCACTTATAAACCAGATTCTTCAACTATCAGTGAATTCCAGCAGCAGACATAACCAGAACCATCTGCGCAAGTTGTCCACATCACTGAAGTCCCATCTTGGGGTGGGACGGTTTATTCACTGCCAGCCACTCTTCCACCAATCAAAGCTGCAGACTCCCTTTATTTCCTCAAAACTGTTCATTGTCCAACTGCTCGATATACCTCAACCTCCTCCTCCTCTTCTGAATCCCACACCTTGCTCTCCGCACTCCAGCCCTGCTTGCAAACCTAAACTGTCAGTAGTGAACCTGTCCTCTTCATCACTACCTGAACCCAAACTTTCAGTTCTCCCCAAAGGCCCTACCTTTTCACCTATCCATTCATTCGACCATGCCAACCTTTGCCACTCATGTCAGTGAACCTGGCCCTCAAGACTAGCTGGAACCCTGTCTCCAAAAATTCATTATCCACACTAGATCCACCACATGAGGCATAACAGGTTCCATGGAGAAGATATAAAAGAACGATAGTTACTCTGAGGGAAATCGGCAGCTATAGTAACGAGAGAATAATAAGCTTGGGTAAGAGAAAAAAGTTAATGTGTGCTTCAAGCTGTTAAAGTTACTGCAAGCTAAGGACCTTTGTATTCTTCAGATCCTTAAGTATCGAAGGATGATTTAATAAATTACAACAAGTCATAAAAAGTCTACTATAATTACTCAAATACGAGAAGTTAATAAGTTCAAACATTAAGGTTTCTTCACAACTCTTAAATGGCTACTGTAATCCATCCGACTGACAATCATATTAAATATAACATTAAAAAGGCGAACAATTCATATGAAATACAACAAGTTAATAAATACAACACATCCCTTCCCCAAAACCATCCCAAAGAAATTTTTGAGGAATTCTTATCCACCAGTTTGATTTCTCCTAGTTTGCTGAAGTCCTTCACAAATACCAGCAATCTCAGCCCAGCTGAAACCCATGCCAGAAAACAATTTTTAAATACAGGAATATGTACAGTTTAATGGGGCTCTCCAAGGTCTCAATCCACAGTCAATCTCTCTTCTTACAACCCTTTACCTTCTTCCCAAAACCATAAGCCTGGATATCCGGGATGCCCCACTGTTGCGGCTTATGGTATGGATCTCTTACTGAATGAATTTCTGCATTGTTGGACCAGTATCTACAACCTATAGTCTCTCAGCTCCCCTCACATATCAAGGACATGCAACACTTCCGATTCCGACTTTCCACAATGCCCACACCACTTCCTTCCAACTCCATTGTAAGAGACAAGCTTACTACCGGGTAGTAGTATGCCTTCCCCTTAACTAACTATTTGCTTCTTGAAAACTTCTGCCAAAATTCAAACTGTTAAAAATTACTAAACCATGAAAAAATCCTTTCGACAACTTAACTATAAAGTCACTACAGTCGCCACTTCCCTAAATAACCTCAGGAAAGAAAAGGTTCAGTTCTAGACTATGAGAATAAAATCACTGATAAAATTTTAACCATTACTGTATTCTGGTATCAAAAATAAGTTCACTACTACAGTTGAACAGTAATCGGACCTTTATCTCGAGAAGCTTGCAAGTTATGAAACGAAAAAGACAGACCAAACCAAGTTACATGCTCAAAGTTTAGACCGGGTTGCACAATTCCAAAATTTTCATGATGACGGCTCCGAGAACATGTGCCCTAAATATTTTCACGAGCCGAAACGGACCTTCTCGCTCCGTCGAGCAACAAGTCTTCACCACTTGGCTGACCACTGACAACTGAAGACCTTGTGACCCCCCGCTTCCTATATAGCCCTGGACCAATGACAACTGTCATCTAGTGCTTCTAAAAATAGCTTGTAGAAATGAAAAAACCAAGAACTCTAAGAATTTTATACTGGTTAGGGAAATGAATAAGAGACAACTTTCCCTCTTATGATATTTATCGTAAACACAACGAATATCTGTAATAAATTAAAATGTGTTGCCACATAGTGATATTGTTTTTGTCTCTGTGACGTAGGCCACCTTTCTATTTCTGTTGTCCACCCATTTTGCGGGAATACCCTGTTGAGGGTTTTAAAAATATTACCATTGAATTCTCCTGTTTCTCCGCTTTACAACGGTATCCCACTCTCATCTTTAGATGGTGTATTTGTGCAGTAATCAATTTTCTAAGATACCGATTCCTTCTTGTCTAAACGCCATTTGCAAAATTCAAATTTCAAAAAGTTTACAGTGAATTATTACGAGAGTAAAGCCTATCTCGAAAAATGACTTTCAGCATATTTTTCTACCCTTTCCATTACATCGTTCGAAAGTTTTTTTTATTCTCCGACTTTATTTACTTTGCATGTGATAATTAATGTAAGCCAGCAGAATTTCAAACTAGACGCAATTAATTTAGAAAGTCATCTCAGTATCTGACGGTCAGCCGACCTGTGCAGATGTCTCGACAACTGATGAAGACGATGGAGCTAGTCGTCGAAATATCGTGTTTTCAAAACAATATCCGGCGGTTCACCCGCGAAGACTTCAATTCAAGCATACGCCGGGAAAGTCTCCGTTCTTATGTTTTCTTGTTTTAAACTGCCTGAGACTATTGATCATGTGTTATTTATTACAAAATTTAGTTTCTTATGGTTGATTATTATTATAAATTCTTTTTACCGCTATGAAAAGTGTTGTTAAATGATGATATTGTTCCGTAACAAATTTTAGTGCCTTTTAAGATGAATTATTCACTATTTTTTCTTATTTATGGTTTGTTTAAGGTCAGTATTATGTATTTAGTTAGTTTTGGATTTAAAATTGTCTTATAAGTGGCTATAAGCTGCAGTATTGGCTTCTACATTATAACCGTTCCCCATTTCTTTTAGCAAAAGATTCAAATTTAATAAATTCTGAGGTACTTTACACCATCCAGGTAACCATCACTATACAAACACATTCCACATTGCCATGGCCTTAGTGCCATGGAACATTTTCTGGGTAAGTGCCTTCCGAACAGCTGCCCCAGCACATCTTTCCTCACCACCTTGGCTGAACTGATACCTAACAACAATTACTTCTCCTTTGAAGGCAATACCTACCACCAAACCCGTGGCACTGCCATTGGCACTCGTATGGCTCCTTCTTACGTTAAACTCTTCATGGGCCGCCTGCAACAGATGTTTTTGGAGAACGTCCCCCTCAAACCCCTCCTGTGGCTTAGGTTCATAGATGACATTTTTATGATCTGGACACACGAAGAAAACACAGTTCTCAATTTTCTGGACAATCGTAATATCTTTAATAACTCGCTGAATTTCACACACCCAGGCCACATCCTTTGATGTGGATCTGTCCCTCTCCAATGGCCACCTCAGCTCCTCAGTCCACACAAAACCCACCAACTCAGAGCAGTACCTCCATTTTGACAGTTTCCATCCATATCATACCAAATGTTCCCTCTCCTACAGTCTTTGCATTCAAGGCAGTCGTAAATGCTCCAACCAGAAAACCCTAACGGAGTATTCAAACAATATCTCACAAGCATTGGTGTCCCACAACTATCACCCAATTTTGAAGAGCAACTTTCACGAGCCACAATGCACCCTGCTCAACCTATTGACTACCGCAAACCCCCAAAAACCAACCACAGTCCAGTCCTTGTTACACAATACTTTCCTAGCCATGAATGCATCAATAGAATCCTTCGGCTGGGTTATGATTTCCTACTAACCTGCCCAGAAATGAGACCCATTTTTTTTTTTTTTTTTTTTTTAAACCCTCCCTGGCCTCCCAGAACTTGTTTCAGTAGGTCTCCCAACCTCAGCCAACACCTAGTCCACAAACACAGTCTTCCTCGTCCCATGAGACAGCCCCAAGGCTCTTTCCCATGCAACAGACACCACTGTAAGATGTGCAATATACACCAAGCCCCCATGACTCCACTCTTCCACTATATCACTGGTGAGAGCTTTCCTATTATAGGACACGCCACCTGTGAAACACTGATTGGCTTCCTACATAGGTTTGACTACCAATCCATTAGCCATAAGAATGAATGACCACCAACAGACAGATTTCACTCTGAATCCAAAACATCAAGTAGCTATCCATGCCATCTCCTATGACATCAATAATTTTAAATCTTGTTTCACGGTCCATGCTATCAGAGTCCTCCCATACAATAACAGCTCCTCTGAACTCAGGTGTGAGCTTGCCCACCAATTCAAACTAGGCACAAGTAAAACCTCCTGATCTCAATCTACTATATAATTTCGTAAGCTCATCCACTCACCTCGATACCTATTGGCTGAAGAATGGTGTCACGTGTCAGCCTTCGCTCGCAAAACAACGAACAGAGATACCATTAGTAGAAATTCGTGGTTATGTCTAAAATTTAATAGCTAAGCATTTACTACCACATTAATAGCCATAATACTGTCATTAAGTTTGTTTTTCGTAGCATTTCATAGCTAAAAAAATATCGATAAATTTTGCGGCTGATAAAACATTGATCTGCTTTTCAATAACATGTTACTAATGAAAGCAACATAAAAAAAAACCTTTTAAAAAATTACTCATGGTCTCTACTGTAATGCCAATTGTCATTTCGGCTTAGCATAAATTTCAATTTAATTAAAACTGTCACTAATGTTGTTGCTTGACCAAAGTTTATGCATTACGGTTTATTTGCTTTTCAGGTATTTTACTGACCACTTTTGTCGATGGTCTTCATTTATGCTCACTGTACGTGAGTTATTAGGTTATTTTAAGTGGACATCAGACCAAATATGTTACCGAATAAACTATTCTGGCAACTTATTTCTGCGGAGTTGCTCAACCGTTTCATAATATTGAATGTGTATTAAGTTCTCTGGCCGTCACAGATACTATGACCAATAATAAACAACGTGATGCTTTCGAAGTAAACAAGATTTTTTTTTTTTTTTTTTTTTTTTTTTTTTTAAATTTTGAAGGGTGAACTTTAAGGGTCAAATAGAAGTCAAGTTTGTATTTAAGCAAGTTCGAGTGTATGGCCTTTGAAACAGTTACACGATAGCGCGATTGTTCCTGTCCGTGTTTAATACCTACCTCTATTAATGCTTCTGAGTTCTTCAAGCTCAAGAGATATCATTCATCCTAATGGTGAAACACAGGTCAAGATTATATTTGGCCAGATCAGATCAACCTGTCATAATCTTTCATAGTAAAAACTGGAACTATTCTAGACCCGTGACAATACGCAAAAAACAGTCACGGGCTTACACTAGTTTGAGATATACCCAGTCAGAACTTTTTCTTCCCCCAATCCTCTCCTTGCCTCCACCCTACTGTCTAAATTGAATCACCACATACCAGAGGTGATGTTTAACTGCACATATTTTTTTTATTTTTACCATTTTTTTGCAATTTTATTTTGTTTACTTATTTAATTGGGCTTACTCAGATTTATATTATGAAAATTTTAATGTATTATTCTGCTCATTTTTCATTGCACACGTACAAGTACCAATACACTGTCCTCTCCATGTTTCTGACTAACAGTCATTCTGAGCCAGTCTCCAACACCACTCTCCCTCCAAAATGTTCTCCTGTTGACAAAGGGTCAAGACCCAAAATATTCATTGTTCTTCCTGTTCTTTTTTTTTATATATATATATATACATTTACACCATGAAATCATCATCCAAGGTAAGTGATGGTTCATTTTGCTATGTTTTCTTGTAAATCCATTTGCTAATTAGCTCCTATTATTCATAGTTACTAGATATATATATATATATATCTCCCAACTTTGGACATAACAATGGTTTTGTTGAGGATCACTATAGAAGATGAACAATAATTGAATGATGGATCAAGAGGTTACTATACTGAGGTCAAGTAGATTTTGTTCCACTTCAGAATTTGTTTACATTACATGGAAAGAGGTAGATTTATAACCAAGTAGTGTGTTAAAAGGTTTAAGCAACGTACACTGGAAACCAGAGGTAGACCTACAGTTCAGGCCAATATAATAGGGTGCAGGAGCCCAAATTAATGCCGCTCAGTGTATTAAGTAATAGCAAATCAAGGATACTTGCAATGAAAGGTTTTTCAGGTCTTTCATATAAAATATTTCCAACACACAAATACAAATAAATAATTTCCAAATCTAGACAATATAACTGGAATGAATTAAAATGTAAAACCTGACTTCAGTTCCTATCTGGGCACACAACAGAACACTCATCATGTCAATTTAATTCAATGGCAGTACTGCCTATCCTTTTTTCGAAGTGATTTTTCCCCCTCGTATGATTAGGGATTGGAATGCACAAAAAAAAGATTAGCTTTGGTGCTGAGCACCCTCTGCCACCCACAATTTTGTGAATTGCAGAGTATATATGTAGATGTAGATGATTCTGACTATTTTTGTACCTCAATTTCTATGGTCTGCATGATGCTATATACCTAAAATTTCTATTACATAAATATTTATTTATTAATCAGGGTCAATTTCTCCCCCCTCAAAGTAATCCCCTTCAGATAAAATACAGTGCTTTTTTTAATCTTGGAAGCAATTCAGGAATTCGCTCATGAATGGTGGCAAAACATTGTCCTTTTAAGGTTTTCTTCAGGCTCGGGGATGGAAAGAAGTCACAGGTGTTGTAGGATAACAGAAAGGTTATCCCAGAATACATATTTTAATGTCATTTTATATCTTTGTAATGTTAGAGTTCCATGGCCTGTTGGTATTACTCTTTTAAACGGTTGCTATAACAACAAGTGACAGATAAACTAGAAGATGGCCTAACAGGGCACTAAGGAGAGCTTGCAAAAAGAAGTCCGATTATGTAATTTAAGCGATGTATTTGAAGTAATAAAAGATTGATTTAAATTGTGCAGTGTAGTATATTGAGAGGTTTTAGCTATAATATATTCTTACTTTCGCTCGGGATAATTTTTCTCAAGCTGCAGCTATGTAATGTAATTCCACCCAACGAAGCAGAGCTCAAGGTTGGGCAAAGTCACTTCCCGTGGGAAGCAGACCCCCTACCATGTTAGCCCAGAAAGCCCTTACCAAGGGATTTTAGGCGAATAGGACTAGGTCACATGACTTCTCCCCAGCATGTTTCTACTCTGGAGAGCGCAGTCTGGAACGGCCTCCGGAGCAGTCGATTCGCCGATTCAAAGGATGGACCACGTCACCATACGGCATGCAGATTTTATTAGGTAATGGCTAATGCAAGTTATACCCTCTGGCTGGCTGAGAAAGAATATTCCGAGTGGCAGGATTTTATTAGTACGAGATGCCTTTTATGAGAGCTAGTTTATGCAGTATTTTTCAAGTGTATTTTTATGTGCCTATTTTATTGAAGCTATTAAAGTCACTCCATTCTTTCAACTACATGTTTTCATTTGTATCGCTGATTCCTGCTCATTACTAGCTTTAAGTGTGGGCAGAACGTAGTCACTCTGATCCTAGGGCCACATATCTTCGAAAGCTAATCGAGGAGTGGTTGATCAGAGACGAATCCATACGTCGGCTGTGGTGATTTGCCGCTCAGTTACTACAGCAGCATATAAAGGCTAACTGATTAATTATTTGCTTTAGCCACACACGAGCACAATCACGACGAATAAATATAATCACATCGCAAAAGGCAACACAGCACATTTCAAAGGATAAACCACCATAAGAAACACAACTTGGCGATCGTGCAGTGACCCTGGGTGCTGCAGAATAAAGAAATTACTACGTAAACTTACGAATTGAGTATCTAGCAGACAACAAAAAAATCAAGTTCAAGAAAAGAAGAGAGGAAAATCTTTGGAAGCACATAGCGCTACAAGCGGCTGAACGAGAACCAGGCATAAATTGACAACATCCGCCGCGGACGCAATAACAGCTGAGTGAAGTGAAACTTAAACTGCCAACTACAAAATACGGAAAAGCTAAGTGACCTTTTTCTAGACTCTATTATCTCGTAAATATTGCAGTTCAAACACGAACGTGTGGAACACAACCAAGTATTCATGTGAAATATTTATTGTGTATGTCCACCCGCGAACGTTTTTGTTTTTCATATCCATAGTGAACAAATAGCATCCTAGTTTTGCAGCCGCTTACAAACTGATAGACACTGTTGTGGATTTTCACTAATTTTTATGTTTGGTCACTTGTAATAACTGTTAACGGACTTTAGAAAGCCTTGCAGAGTATACTTTTCTGTCGGCTCATATTATTATTATTTTTTTTTTCCATTGTACGAGTATACTCGCAATCACAAACATAGGTTTGCTGATTTACGCGCTACTGTGTTTGACGTCCACATAAACTTATTTGTTTTCGGTCTTAGTACTTATAGCCTTTAAGTGTGGTTCATTATTAATCTGAATCATAATACTATTTGTTTTGGTCAAGTGCTTCTTTGTCTCAGAGTTTATGGTCGATGTTATTTACAATTTTGATCATATGTTGATATATTAATAGTTATGGTTGCTAACTTGCAAGACTCTGCAGACTCTGCAGTAGTTTCGTATGTGAATCTGTGAATCTTGCTATTTGATTTGAAACACTTACTCTAGATGTTCATTACAGACTTTTCCATACTTTGCAGCATTGTGCATAGTTTGTTACCCTATATGTATGAGCGGTATTTACAGCCATAACTATTGGAAGTTTATTTGTTTTCCTTTGGTGATAGTATATCTAATATATAGTTGAGTTGATCAAGATTTTGATTTGATCTTTGCAGTTTGTGAACCATTCTAACAATTCTGTTTATAAAACATAATTGCTGATAATAACAAAACACATAACCCATCGGCAGATGTAATGAATGAAATATACTCCCCATTACTATCCGTAAATGCTATCCAGGCTACACAACAAATGCGAACTCAACCCACAGTAGAAGTGGAACACATGGATTACCACCAACAACCATCACAGCTAAATTGTGAAATTGATGACACAGCCTACCCCCTTCCACAGGCTCAGGCACTTATTGCATCAGTAGGACAAAATACATCACATAGAACAGATGGCTATTCTGAGACATCATCTGATAGCGACATAATTGGATTTGACACTCCATCCTTAGGCACACAGTGCCACACAAAAACCGTTACGTTATCCGGTTCTACCCCTCGGCCAATGGGGCAGTCAGATCAGGGTAATACTTCACTGAAGCTTATATTAGACATGCTCAGATCATAATCTGATAAACTTGATTCCCAGTCAGCAGAAATTACTAAGGCCACTGCGTTACAAATTACAAAATTAAAGACCGAATTAACGGAGTATCTGGACAACAAGATGTCCATCCTTGATAGTAGACTTCTACCACATCGGGCGGAATGCACAAAAAGCAATCAGGAACTACAAACAAAAGTAGATAATTTTACAAAACAGGTGACCCAACAAGTGAACCAACTCAATAGTGAGGTTGAAGAGCACACTACACAAGCAGTCATTTCCACCCACAGAGTAGGTGATGAACATTTCTCCCAACAATTAACAGCCATTGCAATACAGTACAAGGGGTCAAAAAAGAGGTTACTACATGCCAACAAGAAGTGACTAACTATCAACGCCAGGTCGAGCAATTGATTAGAGAAGAGGACAACCAAGCACTATTTCCTAGTGTTATTACATCAGATATGAACCATGCGAAAAATAAGTATATACTTGAATCAAGTTACGTTCCATGTGAAGACCTTATTGTTGATCGATTATCCTTTCATGGCATGAATCCTGAAATAGAAGAAATAATGCGAGCAGAGGCTGTGGAAGCAGAGAAAACAGTAGGATTGAAGAAGGAAGTAGATTTATCTGATCAAGGAACGGCTAGGCATTTTAGCAGTCTTGTTAACCCAATGCAGCAGAAGATTATGACAAAAACAGAGAAAAGAAATATTTGCAGAAAGGAGGCAAGACAAAAGAGGAGGAAGTTGCATCTCCATATAGAAGCTAAGAATGTGCTTAGGAAGAAAGAAAGAGAGAACAAACAAAGTTGGAAAAAGCGAAAGACGAAGGGGTTGCATCTGCATGAAGAAGCAAAGAATGTGAGTAGGAAGAAAGGAAGAGAGAACAAACAAAGTTGGAAAAAAGCGAAAGAGGAAGAAGTTGCATCTACATGAAGAAGCAAAGAATGTGATTAGGAAGAAAGGAAGAGAGAACAAACGAAGTTGGAAAAAGTGGAAGAGGAAGAAGTTGCATCTCCATGAAGAAACAAAGAATGTGATTGGGAAGAAAGGAAGAAAGAACCACGAAAGCTGGAAAAAGCGAAAGAAAAAGAAGTTGAATTTTTGGGAAGAAGCAGAGAAGGTGAGAAGGACGAAAGAAGAGAAAACAGAAGATGATTGGAAGAAACGACGGAAGATGATGTTATTAAAGCTATCTCACAACTCTACTTCGATAACAAGTTTTGAACACATGTTTAGAAAGAAAACAACGAGATAAAGGAGAGGGTACAGCAGGATAGTCACGACTCAGTTCCTGTGAATAAGGCCACGATCCAGGCATTGCCTTTAAAAGATACTGACAAAATTCAGGATTTGGTTCACACAGGCATAGCTGAGGTCCAGGTAGAACCTTTAAACGACTCTGTTGTTACATCTCATAGCCTAGATATGAATATATTCAGGATGAAGTAATTGGTAGAGATAACGAGAACTCGTACTCAGTAGCCTATCGGAATGAGGAAAAGATCAGAGGAAGATATAATGTCATTGCCCTCAAACATTTTAAGCCTATAACACACAGTTAAGTTAGTAGGTGTAGTTTATTTTTAATAAAATAGAAACATTAAAAGACATGTTTTGTGTTGACTCTTATTATGAGGAATTGCTATGAAAGTATTTTGGAGCATAGATTACAGAAGTGGTGTAAATAAGTCACTTGTTTTGGTGAAATATTACTATAAAGGGCCTCAGGCTTATGAGATTATTAAATAGTTTTTTTTGGTCCAGGGACCCTTTTTCCTGTAAATGAAGAGTTCATTCAGGAACTCATAAGTGACTGGTTATATGGATTATACATGGGAATAATCAGTCTTTTATTTATTATTAAGGTGTATATATCTTGATAAAACGAATATGTAAAGATTAAGAAAGTAATTAGAATGACGATAAACTTAACATTTGTAAATACCTCTTAACTATGTACTCCGATGAGTCCGGAGGTTAGAATTTCGCAATTCTTAAACCCTGATGGATTGTTATATTAATACAAATATTTGTTACACCATATTTTGTTTTTATGTTTTGTTTTGGATATAGCTGATAAGGTTAATGATGCTAAAATCTTATTGTTACAGACTTTTCGTGTCAGTGTACTATGTGTGAACTGATAACGGTGCTGCACTCCCGTGACAGGACCCGAAGAGGAATGTTTTATTGTTTTTCATTTTCTCATTGTTGTGATTTTTGAAAAAACAGAGAGGATATATATATATATATATATATATATAAAATGTTTGTTAGTCAATGTAAATGTAAGCTCTCCTAACTTCAAAAGGGTAACATTTACCGAAACAAGTTTACCATAACCATTTATACTTGTATTGATGGCAAATGGCATGGTAAACTTGGGGGGGGGGGCTGTAGGATAACAGAAAGGTTATCCCAGAATACATATTTTAATGTCATTTTATATCTTTGTAATGTTAGAGTTCCATGGCCTGTTGGTATTACTCTTTTAAACGGTTGCTATAACAACAAGTGACAGATACAACTAGAAGATGGCCTAACACGGGACTAAGGAGAGCCTGCAAAAAGAAGTCCGATTATGTAATTTAAGCGATGTATTTGAAGTAATAAAAGATTGATTTAAATTGTGCAGCATATAAAGGCTAACTGATTAATTATTTGCTTTAGCCGCACACGAGCACAATCACGACGAATAAATATAAAACATCATAAAGGCAACACGGCACATTTCAAAGGATAAATTGAAATTAAGAAATACAACAGTGTCCATGTCGAGTGAATACGGCGGCTTAGGCAAAACAGCAGTTTTTTTTTTTACCAAAAAAAAAAAAAAAAAATCACGAATAACTAGTGAGATGTGAGTAGTTTTGCCACAATTCTGGGCATTTTCAACAGATTGCTTCCCACAAATGACACATAACTTCTAAGTAGTATTCTTTATTAACAGGACGACCATTTGGCAGGAACTCGTGATACACAACGTCATTGAAATCAAAGAAAATAGATAGGAGAACCTTCACATTTGTGGAATTTTTAAAGCCATGGCTCTTCAGGTAGCTTACAGTAAGACTATTGGGCCTGGCTTTTGACACATACCCTTACACCAATGTTTCATTTCCTGTTATGACCATTTTAAGAAGTTGATTTCATTCATCAATTCCTGAGTTTCCTTTAGGCAAAGTTGTTTTTGGTCAAAATTCAGTAATTTTGGAACGAACTACACTGCCACAAGTTTAATGTCCAAAACATCCGAAAAAATTGCTTGGACTAAGACAAATGATATACAAACATAATTAGCAACATCTCTAATAGTGATGTAGTCATTTTCCAAAATCATTTTTTCACTTGTTTGACATTGTAGTCAGTTGTTAATGTATTAGGGAGTCCAGGGCAGTCATAATCTTTAATGGAGCTCTTAGAAACGTCTGTACCAGTTGTAAATTCCTTTTACGCATTGTTGATTTGCCAAATGCTAGAGTCTTTACATCTCATCAACGTCAAGGTGATTAGAGGCTATTGTTAAAAATTCAACTAATACTTTGGACATTTTTCTTAGAGAGTACAAAATCGCCAAGCACACCAAAACATGCTTAACCCTTTTGATAGTCGAAAATACACTAAACATTCAAAATGGCTGACAACTGGAATGTACTTTAGGAACGTGTACCAACAAAATAAAAAAAGGGTGAAAATCATGTTTATAAAGCATGTTAAATTAAAAAATTACAGTTATTTTATTTATCAGACCTCAGATTCTTGCTATGTATTGAAAACAGAGAGCTTAGCTAAAACATAATTTTACTTTTCTCTATGCTTAGTTTGAAAGTTATTTAAAAGTTAGTACAGCAACTGGTATTGTAAGATTGAAGTTTTCCACAGCATTGTATATAAATAAATTCTCAGGCTTCCAGCCTTGTAAAGATGTCACACTAGTGGGACGTTTCGAAGACGTCTATCTCCATCCCGCAAGTGTGACATCTTTACACGGGTTGGCTGCCGGCCGCTTGCGTGCAGCCATCTCACTTCTACTGAGGAAGAGTCATGCTCGAAAATTCTATTCTTTGTGTGTTTGTGTTTTTTTTTTTTTTGTGTACCAACGCCGCAGGAATCCCCTTCTTTGGTAAGCGATGGTTTTTTATCCTATCCTAATGTTCAATATATATATATATAAATAAGTGATATTGCATGTTTCCAATTCTTGTTTCAGTGATTTAAGAAGATAGACAAACAGAACTCTCTTTTTCCTAATTCTTAGTACTTTCATAAATTTCCACATTTCAGATATTCCTTGGAAACATCAAAAAATATGATACTGTGGATACTAAGATAAAACAAGCAACTTGAATCGACCAGTGACACCACTGCATTTTCAATTACACTTTCATTTCTCCATCTTTGAACAACAAACCAAAATACCGATACCTCTGTCTGATTCTTGGATTTATATATTTTATTCCAATCCATTTTCTGACCATACATTTCAATGAATCTCTCTTTGCCAGCCTTCAAAAAAATTATGTTAGTAATGTATTAGTATTATTTTAATACTAATGAGGTAGTCTTAACATTTTGTTAAACAATAATGTATAATGTTTCAAAGGATACTATCCAGAACTTCCAATTTTCCAATGTTCTCACTCGAACATAGTCATCAAACATCTCTTTCATTTTGCTGGAACGTTGCTGTGATACTGGAGCACCAGTAGCTGGTAACAGTGCCTGGCAGTTGCTGAAAATAAAACATTTTGTTCATGACTACTAAAATAAATATATACACAATTGATGTCATCTCTTGGTAATTACCTACTTTCATTTATGTGCTTGGTAGCTTTGGTTAGTATTTGTAATTGCATTAGGGAGAACTGGATAGGAGCAAAAAATGGTGGTAAGAAGTCATCTAACAAGAAGAAAGAGAAATTAAGAATTAGTTGGCTTTTTCTCGCCACAAAATTCAGACGGATTACTGTTATCAGGCATCGCCATGAAAAGTGTTGATATTATTTGCTTACTGGAGTGATAATGATAACTATGGAACCCTGGAATTCTTTTTAGGACTCTTTATGACATTATGCAGGTCCAGGAAGTTGTTTGGGTCAGAAATCTATTGAAACAATTGCGAGGTGCGATGAGGCATTATATATTCAGGACAGTAATAAGGAATCATCAGACAGTTTTAAGACGTCTGTAAACAGAAAAGATAAATTGACTGAGTCTTTATACTTCATGGCAATGAAAAGATTATGCATCATGCAGAAACTACAACTTAAAGATACCAAATCAAAAGAAGTGCAATACGTATGAATGAACTGTCAAAGTGAAAAGGATGAATTTAAATGCAAATCTTGCTAATGTTTTAAATTTGTAAATGTTAACAAAGACAATATTTTTTCTTTGTGATATCAAATAAAATAGCTGTAAAAATGGATAATTTTGCATTGTAAGAGCCTATTAGTCTTTTATCAAACATGTGTTAAACCAACGTAATTTAATATCTCAATAACCTCAAAATTGTCAATGACAATGTTTGCAACTAATACAGGGGAACTGCTGAGAGGGTAAATCAAGAGACTAGAAATAATTGTACTTACAGTAATAGAGTATACAACTTCTGCACAAAAGCCTCTCCATTTTCCTCTCTATTCCCACCCACTCTTTGTCACTACCTTGCACCAGTCCTCTCCCCTGCTCAGCATTCTCTCCTCTACTTGGTTTTCCATTGAACCATATACCTCATATCATGATTTCAAACATTTTCTTTGGAATATTTTGATCTCCGGTTCTCTTAATTAACTAATACCATTTGAGTTTAGCCCACTCTGGTCTCGCATTTGGGAGGACATGGGTTTGAATTTCCATCTGGGCATCCAGATTTGGGTTTTCCATGATTTCCTCAAATCACTCCATGAAAATGCTGGGATGCATCCTTCAAAAGGCTGTGGTTGAATTCCTTCCTGTTTCTAGACCTTTCCCGCCTCTAATGAACTAGAAGTTGATTAGGTGTAAAGCCGTATGTTCTTGAGCTTAGCCTTTTCTGTACTTTCTCCTTCGCTTTGTCCCTAATCATATCATTCCTTATCTTATCCATTCTTGTAAACCCTACTCTGCTTCTATCAATTTTTTTTTTTTGTGCTTTAGGGCGCGTCGACGACTTGGTCATTAGCGCCCAAACTCAAACACAGAATGACAATGTGGGATAAAATTAGCTACCGTCTGCATGGCCGACTGTAAAGGGGTCGGCCACACAGACAGCATAATAAAATACGAAAACACTGACCAAAATACCGCCTACATGGCCAGCTGTAAAGAGGTCAGCCATGCAGACAGGAGGTTTAAGTAAAACATTGAAACAATTACTGTAAAATAAGTAAGCTATCTAATAACACTGGCTGGTTGGCTGCAAAAGGGCCAACCAGCTTACACAGTCACTCAAAAGACAGTCTGAATGGCTGTAAAGGGGCCATCCAGTTGTAAAATGTCGATCTTAAAAAACAAAACTAAAAATTAAAAACCGAATAAGTCAGTACATGGATTGGTGGTTGTAGACGGACCACCAAACCATTCTAAAAACTAGGCCGATCTACCCAAAATTTTTGGGATAAGACCGGACATATTACAAAATTTTAAAACCTTCACCACATTGTCATTATTTAAAATTACGGGCAGATCATTAGCTAGGCCAACATCTGCCCTTATGTTTAAAAACTTTACACAGTCAGTTAAAATGTAGTGCACCGTCAGAAGTACGCCACAAGCATCACATTCCGGAGGGTCCTCTCGGCGGAGAAGGAAGCCATGAGTCAGAGGACAGTGCCCTATACGGAGGCGAGTAAGGAGAACCTCATCCCTCCTCGCCTGCTGGAAGGAGCTGCTCCACGGCTGAACGGTCTGTTTGACCAGCCGGAGCTTATTATGCTCAACTTCCAGCCACTGCCTCTGCCAAACATCAAAAACAAATCTCTTCGCCGCCGAGGCAAGGTCTGACTTTGGGACCGGTTGTAAGTCAGTTCTGACCGTGTCGCAGGCTAACTTGGCAGCTTCATCAGCTGCCTCATTCCCTCTGATTCCCACATGGCCTGGTACCCAGCAGAATAATACCTCCTTTCCACGAGATTGAAGGGAAAGGAGGGCGTCCTGGATGTCCTGGACTAGATGTTCTGCTGGATACATGTTTCCTATGGCCTGAATACAGCTGAGGGAATCACAGCATATGATGAACAACTTATCGCGCATTACTTTCATATGCTGGAGCGACTTTAACACGGCATAGCATTCGGCAGTGTAAACGCTGCACCTGCCGTCCAGTTTGAATGTGTAAGTCGCTTAAGCACTACGGAGCAACCAACTCCGTTAGCCTGCTTAGACCCATCCGTATATACCGGGGTAAACGTGTGATACTGATTTAAAATATATCTAAATATATTAATAAAAACACTGTCAGCGGTAAAATTTTTGTTAAACCGATGCAGATCTAATATAATTCTGGGCCTCTTTAAAAGCCAGGGAGGAGATTTACTCCAACCCTAGTGATAAAAAGAGGGAAGCTCGAATCCGTATTGTTCTAAAATAGCCTTTGTACGGTAGCTGAACGGTTTAGTGGCTCTATGCCGGTTGGTAGAGAGCCGCTCGTAGTTGGGATGGAGCACTATGTCGTGCACGGGACTGCCAGGTGTTATGGCAACCTGCAGGTAGTGTCGCACCATGAGGAGTTGCCGGCGGATGGTAAGCGGCGGCTCGCCCGAGTCAGCACAAATGCCGACAATAGGGCTGGTGCGGTATGCACCCGTGGCGAGACGAATTCCAGCATGGTGGACACTATCCAATATACGCAGATAGCTGTCCCGTGCCGAACCATACACAATAGAACTGTATTCCAACTGTGACCGTACAAAGGCCCTGTAAAATTGTAGCAAGCAGGAGCGGTCAGCGCCCCATGACCTGCCACACAGACATTTTAAAAGATTAAGAGCTGTTAAGGCCCTGGCTCTCACATCTTTTAGATGCGCAAGCCAATTGAACCTTGTGTCAAAAATGAGGCCCAGGAATCGAACACTATCACTAAAACTTAAAACGGTGTTCCTCAGGGTAAGGTGAGGGTCTGGTAAAAGGCTTCTGCTGCGAGTAAAAAGTACACACCGGGTTTTCTCAGCGGAGAAACGAAAACCGGTGTGCACTGACCATTCGTCCAGCCTGTTCAACGCGAGCTGCAACTGCCGCTCAGCGCTTCTCAGGCTGGACGATACAATAAAAATTAAAAAATCGTCCACATATAAGGAGTACCGTAGTGGACTCTTATAATGGCTGCAATGCTATTAATAGCAATGGCAAAAAGCGTAACACTTAAAACTGACCACTGAGGGTCACCGGTTTCCTGAATAAAAAGATCAGACACTTCACTACCGACTCGGTACCGGAAGCAACGACCCGATAAAAAAGATTTTAAAAAACGGGGCAGATTACCCCTAAAACCCCATTCATGCAACTGTTTCAAAATAACATGCCACCAGGTAGTATCGTAGGCCTTTTCAAGGTCGAAAAAAACACCCACAAGGTGTTGGCTGTGGATGAATGCATCCTGTATTGCCGCCTCCAGGAGGATCAGGTTGTCCAAGGTGGAACGGAACTTCCTGAATCCACACTGAAAGCGGCTCAGGAGATTACGGGATTCAAGACACCAGACGAGGCGGCGATTGACCATCCTCTCCAGTGTCTTCCCCAAGCAGCTAGTCAAGGCGATACTACGATAACTACCTGGCAACAATTTGTCCTTGCCAGGTTTTAAAATGGGAATTAATGTTGATTCTTTCCACGAGTCGGGGAAGTGTCCTCCGGTCCAAATATCGTTAAAAATATCTAGAAGGTACTTTTTAGCATCCTTACTGAGATGCCTCAGCATCTGGTACTGGATCAGATCAGGCCCTGGAGCAGTGTCGTTTGCGCTGTTTAACGCTGACTCCAGCTCCCAAGATGTAAATGGGCAGTTGTAGGCTTCTGTATTCGACGAATCGAAGCACAGCGGGCGCCTCTCGGCAGCGACTCTTCGTCGCTGAAACCGAGGGTCAAAGTTATCGGACGAAGTGATGGCGGCGAAGTTCTCCGCCATCAGCTGCGCTATGCTTCGTTCGTCAGTAATAATACGTCCGTAATCCAGTAGCCCAGATACTGGTGCACGGGAGCACCTTCCAGATATACGGCGAATGGACTCCCATACTTTCGACGAAGGTGTGGAACGATTGATAGTGCTCACAAAGTTCTGCCATGACCTCTTCTTACTCTCCTTAATAACACGGTGTGCCTTATCTCTGGCTATACGGAACGCTGCCAGGTTGTCGGATGTAGGATACAACCTAAAACGCCGCAACGCCCGTCTGCGACCCTGAATAGCGGAACGACATTCGTCGTTCCACCAGGGGACGGGCGTCCTTCGCAGCGTTCCGGAGCTTTTCGGCATGGAAACTTCAGCTGCATGGTGAATCACTTCCGTGAAGTGATTCACCTTCTCTTGTATACTGCCTACAAGTTGTAGTTGCACAGAGCGGCAATAGAATTGCCAATCTGCACAACTGACGTTCCATTTGCGCCGGTTATTTCCTCTTCCACGTTCACACTTGACGTGCATCCAAATAGGGAAGTGGTCGCAACCATGTAGGTCGCGATCCACATCCCACTGCACAGAGTCCGCAATTGAGGTGGAACACAAGGAAAGGTCAATGGCAGAAGACGTACCGGAAGCAGTGGTGAAATGAGTCATTTGCCCTGTATTCAGGATACAAATTTCCTCCTGCTCCATCAATCTACCAACCACTCGGCCCCGAGGCCAATCGGTGGTGGAACCCTACAATGCACTGTGGGCATTGAAATCTCCCAAAAGCAGAAAGGGCCGAGTGAGTTGTCGTGCAATGCCAACCAGGTCGTCGTAGTCGACGGACAAACTGGGTGGCAGATAGATAGAGCATACGGTCAGTTGTATTGGACCGTGTATTTTCACTGCTACTGCTTGTAGATGAGAGGTGAGAGCAATAGGTTCAGAGTGGACAGTGTATCGAACAAACACAGCCACCCTTAGCACGATCACCCTCGGTATCGTCCTTTCTATAGATGTCGTAACCTCTTAGCACTGGCTGATGTAGTGGTCTAAAATATGTCTCTTGGAGACAGAGACATAATGGATTAGACCGTGCTAAGAGTTGGACTTCCTCTTTGTGAGCCTGAAAACCGTTTACGTTCCACTGAAGTATGGGTGCCATCCAACCTATTTAAACCCCCCCCCCCCCCCGGATCGGGTGGGTCCTCCAAAGGTAGTTGCTGAGGAATGGAACAAAGTTCATCCACCAGCATGACATCGTCTTCGGTTTCCGATGACGATTTTCGTTGTGAGGCCTCGGAGTCTTGCGGAACTTTCTTCCGCCGAGGCCTGTTCCCCTTCTTCTCCTTTTCAGAGGGGGATCTGGGAGGAGAAGTCGGAGGGGATTTCACAAACATAGAGGGGTCCGTTAGCTTAAATTTTGGACCCCTAACCTTTTGCACTGCTGTTGCAGAAGGACCCACTGCTGTAGCGGATGGCAGTGTTTTTGCTGGTGGACATGCTGAACCTGCTGTTGTTGTGGTCGATGTTGTCAGAGTATTGCTACCGACGTGCGAGGTCCTAGGTGTAATGACCTTGATGGGTGTGGCACCACATCTGCACTGACATGAGCACATTGGACTTGTGCCCATGTCCGCAACGGACGTCTGGGTAGCAATACTTTCTTTCCTGACGGGAGTTGATAACATCTTCGCGAAGCTGGTAGCAAAGACTGGTGGAACCAGAGCCTTATATCGCTTCTTAGCTTCGCCATACGATATACGCTCTTTCGTTTTCAACTCTTTTTTTCTTCCAGATAAAATCGATACTCTCTGCTCCAGGCTGGATGTGCCCCGGAGCAGTTGACACACACCTGTGGGAGTGTGCAGCTAGTGCCTGGCTCATGAGCCACCTTTTGCGCACTTCCCACAGGTGGGGTTGCCCTTGCAGGTCGCCGTCGTATGACCGAACCACTGGCACTTAAAGCAGCACATTGGGTCCGGTACATACGGGCGAATATTCAAGTTCAAATATCCTGCCTTGATGTTTTTGGGCAACGTTGGAGTGTCAAACATCAGGACGAAGGTGGCTGTCTTCTCAAGACGGCCGTTAACCCTTCGTTTAATCTGACGAACCTCGACCACAAGTTCTGATGACCACTCCTTAAGGAGTTCCTCGGTCTCTAAATCCATAAGGTCCCTGCTGGTGATGACTCCTTTACTAGTAGTTAGAGTTTTATGGAGTTCGCACTTCACTGCGAACTCCCCGAGCTTCTCGCACTTAAGGAGTTGGACAGCCTGCCTCTGGGTGGATGTCTTCAAAAGCAGTGTCCCATTCCTCAGCTTTTTTACAGATTTGAGGGTACCCGCAATACCCTCCAAACCTTTCTGAACAAAGAATGGAGAGACCTTCTCAAAAGATCCCTCCACCCTTGTCATAATAACGAAGGCATTGTCAATAATACAACCCTTGCCGTTACTGTTGTTTACATCCGGGGGAGGGCTTTCAAACCTAGCCCGTTTGTATGAACTCGGTGTGTTTTTATTTACCTGCGACACACCCGGGCCGCAGGGGTTTTTTGGTGTTTTGGGAGTAGGAATTTTGGTCCCACGAGTAAAAACCATTTAAGAAAGAAATGCTATTACAACACGGGTGCGCATGTGCCCCTGAGGTCGCACGTTAGCGGGTGGTTTGCCTCACCACTCATCCGCCTCCTCGGCACGTGTCCGACCTTGAGGTTGAGGGTTTTTTTTTTATAGAGGTTTGTACCGTCCTCGCGATCCGGGCGATGAAGCCAAGATCCCCGTTCTCCTAGGCACACAACGTTCCACCGCCACACCCTACGGTGGTCGTTGAAGCATGGTAGGAGTTTACGGTGTGGGAAACTTGCGGCGCTCACAAGTTTCCAGCTCGGGCACCGCGGGTTCGCCAAACCCGTACCTGGCACTTGCGTACCAGGCCCCTGCGGGGTGCTTCTATCAAATTTGATATTTTGCATTCGGGAGGACGCCGGTTAGAATCCCCGCCAGGGCATCCAGATTTGGGTTTTCCATCGTTTTCCTAAATCACTCCAGGCTTCCTTCTAAAGGCCATGGTCAAATTCCTTCCTGTTCCGTATCCCCAATCCCATCCCACCTCTCATGACCTCGACGATGACGAGGCGTAAAGCCATAAGTAAAAAACAAGAAAGATTTTGAATACTTAGGCCATTATCCTTAGCTGCTATACTAATTGTCAGGCCGAAAGGTTCATTGAGGGGATTAACACTTTCACCTGAACAGCTAAGTTCTTGACCATGTGTAGTCTTTCTGAACCTGGTACCTTAAAAATTTAAAAATTCGGCCGCCACACATTCATATTAAACCCCAAATGCGAAGGGTAATTGAAATAAAGTCACTCGACACAGTTTCAGGGTAACACAATCTTTATATTCTTGCAAAAGTTCACTCATACACTGTCGGCACCAGATACGTAGATAAAGCATCGAACAACAGTTTCAATGAAGATTACAGGTTAAGCACATTCGTATGAGTAGACAAAAACTCACTAATTCCGCCTAACATTAGTGAGTACTATGGCATGTTGGGATTTGCCGAAACCGCTACCACTCGGAGCAGTTCGCCCCACTAACTAGCGTGAAGTTACACGATCACTTTCCAGCAAAAGAATGAGCCCACATAATGGCACGAAGCTACTTCTTTGAAAATCACTAAGAGTCTGAGAAAAATCATGGTGGCTGCATGTCCTTTTATAAGCTTGTGATGTCCTATGACATCAGTAACTTTTTCCTTTAATTAATATCTCCTAAAGTACAAAATAGTTTAACTTGCATTTTTTACAAGGGCTTCCTATCATCGTATTCTATCTATTTTAATTTATGTAAGAATGAAGACTTTCCTGGTCTTGGCGAAGGCTTACTATGAGCCAAGCCCGCAACCAACTGGCGGCTGGCTGCCAGTGGGCGTGGCTATGGTTCTTGTTCCAGCCTAAGCTAATCTAGAGCCCTCTACGGTGGCAGCTGGACGGAAGTACAACATTGTCTGCGGATATTTGCCGAGGCTGGTTTCCATGCCACTGTCCACTGTCTCTGTTAAATGTGTTGGCCAGTAGAATTTCGATCGCTTCTTTGATAACAGATTCCCGAAAATGTGATGTTCTAGCCAATATCCTAACGTTACTGAATTCTACTTTGTGACCATGGTCGTACACGTGCTCGGCGATCGATGATTTGCTATTCTGTCCCAGGCGGAGGACACAACACTATCCAGTGATACACCCATGAAGACTACATTGTATTTTAATTTAACATTCAAAAGTACTTCTATAAGCTTAAAATTGAAGTCTATCACGTGACCAACTTGGCGGACTTTCTCGAACTCCAACAACAATTAAAGACACTCTATCTTTAAAAACTTAATTACCAGACAAATACTTAAGCTTTTTACCGAAACCATTTTCAGGCTATCTACTGATATAAATTTCTGGACCATAATCCTTTTAGTTGAAAAGTTAATTATTTTCTCTTAATTAAAACTGCTAGTTAAACTTTGTCAAATTAGTTAATTTTACTATCAAAATACTTGGGACAGTGCCAACTATAGCTGGTGATAAAAGATCAGCTGTAGCTTTATTTGATTTAAAGATATTTCAAATCTTAGATTTTTACTTTTCTGATCGCGTGTTTCAAAACATGAACAAACCGAATTACCTCATAAAATAAAATTTTCCCGATATAATGAATACACTTTAAAATGATTCTAATGACAAGTTTTCACTATGGAAAATTCCTTCAAGTTGACACTTACTCTTCTCGAAATTTCTAAGTCCAGCATAAGTGACTTCACAATCGGTTTATAAACTATGTTATTGCTGGGGATGGGTAGTGGGAGTGCTTTTGCTGAACTAAAGGGTACCTTACATAATTCTGGCTTTTTCTTATCTGTCTAGTGCAGCTAACAAATGAAAAATTCATTATGGCATATGCATTTCGGTTTATTAGACCATCATCAGTGACCTAAAACCAGTTATGTATAAATTTTGATGTTTAATATACTGAAGATATAAATCTGTTATCAACTGTTATTTTTAGCATAAATAAATTACAGATTTTGTATATTACATTAATGTGTGGAACTGTTCCATATCAGTTTATCCACTTGAGGTTTTTCACTCACTGTACAATTTTGTATAAAAAACATTACTTTTTGAATGTAGCTTCTGAAACAAGCTTTTGTTATTGTTTATGTTTGATTCCCATTGATGCTGTTGGTGATACAGTGTCTATGGCACATGTATCACCAACCTAATTTGTTTGATGTGGTTAAGTTTTATCTTTGCTATAGCAGTGTGTTCGAACCAGTGGCGTAGCTAGCGTGGGTGACACCCGGGGCGGATATCGATGGTGTCACCCCTTGCTGACTTAAATCCAAAATTGAGTATATTATATCATTTTTAGGTGTAAAATATGATATTGATAAAACATAATTAAATAAAAATTTATTTTTATTTAAAAATAATAGTTAATAAAATTGTAAGATTAACAACATTTAAAACATATACAAATAAAATAAAAACAATTGCTTTCACAATCCCCTCTTTCTAGCTTTAAAAACTGCAAACCAGTAAATCACATTTTCGAAATTAAAAATTTGATTTACTTCATGTTCAATAATCAATATGGCAAGATTTTAGCCACGTGTTGATCACTGGTGATCGAAAGTGGTTTTAGATTAATTTTAACTCATCATTGGATTGGTTTATGTTTTGACGGTGTGGACCAGTGTCGGTCTGCTGGATGTGGAGAATGCATAGAGAGAGTTCGGAAATTTCCCTTCCCTTACGACCAAATGTTGTTTTCATGTTATTGTTGGTCTTAAAACAAAATTTTTTTTTTTCATCCATGTTCATAAGATGTTCTTAACATGTAGGAATTGTTCCAGCATCTTCGCATTAATAAATCAAAACATTGCCAGAGTTGAAGATCAATTTTAAGACCCACAAATATTGCAGCCGAGATCTGCATTTGTAACGGGGACCTTCCACATCCGAATCGCACGCCGTAACCATACGCCAGAGTAATCTAGAAGTACTGAAAAATATGTATTCAAACACATAAAAGTTGATTCGTGTGTTTTGATAGCAAAAATAGATGGTATAGAAAAAAAGTATTTTCATTGTATCATGTTTGCAAACTTATTTTTCATTACACCTACATTCGGACTAGTGACTCAAATGACTGCGTGTGGTTTGGATACTGAAGGTCCCGGTTCAAATCCCGGACTCGACTGTAAATTTTGCGGGCCTAAAAATGGACATTTACCTATGGCAATGCTTTTATCTGTTAATACGAGGATTCTAGGACGCTCCGTGTTCTAATTTAACATTAATCTGTAGGTCTCCTTTTGAAGTTAGGTGACAACGATATAGGAGCACTGCGAGTTTCCTAATAAGAAACTCTGACTAGAACTTTGAGATAACATGAAATTATTATATTTATTATACAAAATCTTTACGACCTAATTTTAAATTAAAATATGTTATAACCTCATTCTTTCATAAAAAGAACCTAAAGCAAAACAAACACGTCAAGTGCGAAGTGATTGACATTTCATTGTGATTGCGTTGAAATATGCGAGAATCTTTCATTCCGGTACAGTGGGGTAATGATTTGTTAATACTGCGCTGCAGGGCCGGATTAAGACAGACCGAGCGTGGTGGTGTAACGGATAGCGTTCTGGCCTCGCATTCGGGAGGACGGCGGTTCGAATCCCCGTCCGGGCATCCAGATTTGGGTTTTCCATGGTTTCCCCAAATCACTCCAGGTGAATGCCGGGATGATTCTTTCAAAAGGCCATGGCCGAATTCCTTCCCATTCCTTGCCCCCATCCTTTCCCGTCTCTAAAGACCACGTTGTTAAAAAGGGACGTTAAACTGTTAAAAAAAAAGAAAAAAAAAAAAAGATTAAGACAGCGCGGGGCCCGTAGCAAATGTGAAGAAGAGGCCCTTGATTTTTGCCGTTCTGGGCAAAATTGTGGAGCCTGCCTGTCATCCCCAACATTGATTCCCTGTAACAATCACTTGAAAACGTTAAAGGAGACTAAAGACCGGGTAGGAACATGGGCGAGCTATGGAAAATTGTGGACGCGAATCGGCGAGCTGCCACTCGGCCGACTGTCCTTGCGGTGACGGAACAGACCAGTATTGGCAAAATAGAGCTCGACATTTACACGTAGCAACTGATACACACACTGGCGCAAATTAAAATCCCAACACCCATACGATGTTGTGATAAATGAATGAAATTTGGCCCCAAGTATGCCCAAATGAAGAGTATTAAATGATTTAAAATTGAAAGTTTTAAATGTAATAATATGAAAATTACGATGCTATCTATTATGTAAATTGCTATTTTTTTATATTCTTTTAACGTACTAGTGGCGTACAGTGTGGTGTAACATGACACTTTGTTGTCCATGAGTTCTTGTTGGCTAAGTATACCCAGGCGAAGAGTGACAACTCTATACACTCAAATGTCTAACTGTGAGAGAGGTCGGAGAATTGACATGTTTTAAAAAGGTGCATCATATCGTGAAATCTCCCAAAGGATTGGCCGTAGTGCATTGTCAGTATACAGACTTGTTACACAGTGATGAAAGAAAGCTCTAATACTCCAGGTCTATACTGATGGATAACAACATGTGAAGACCGCCAAATTGTGTGGGTGGCTGCTGCTGGTAAATGGTTGACTGCAGGCCAGATCCAAGCAGTGGTTACAGAGAGTCACCCCCCTCCCCAGACGATTGAAAACTAATTGCTTGAAGCTGGAGTACGCTCTCTGAACCCTATGCAATGTGTCCCATTAATCTGATTTCATTGCCAGCATCATCTAACCTGGCGTAATGCAAAACATAAAAGGACATGTAAATGGCGTACATTTGTGTTTACAGACGAGTCTCGATTCTATCTGTGGCAAAGTGATAATACATGACATGTTCGGAGGCGTATTGGAAAACGGCTTACCTGCTGTGATTTCAGAACATCACACAAATGCAGTCACCGGTGTCATTTTTTGGCGGCAATCAGTTTTGACAGCATGACTGAGTCGGCTGTTGTTGATGGTACAATGACAGCCCACCACTATGTGGACAGGGTACTGCATCTTATTGTGATACCCTTCATGTTCACCATTCAAATCGCATCTTACAACTAGATAATGCCCGTCCTCATATTGCGGCCATCGTTACACAAGCCTTGCAAGGAGTTTCGATCACAATTTGAACAGCACAGTCCCCAGATTTGTTTCCAATAGAGCATGTCTGGGATACCAGGAGTAGACACATTTGATCACATGGTGACCCAGCACAAACTGCGCAATAACTGACTGCAAAAGATATGCAGGCGTAAAGAGAAATACCCCAAGAAGACATTCGAAATACTTGTTGATTCAATGTCGGCAAGAATCCACGAATGCATTGGTGCTCAAGTTGGACGCATTTCTTACTGAAAACTGTATCTAAAGGTAATAACTTATCCTGATCCATTTCCATTTGCTATCATTTCTTCAGGGTATGGCCCTGGATATATCTTCAAAGTTTCCTAAAATTCTACCATTCCTGTATGCATGGTGAGATTCTAATTTTTGCCACTGTAACTATAGGGCGACCATAATATTTCGCTATAAATTTTAAAAAAATCGAAAACTACCCAATCATTTGTTGTTGAAACGTTAAAATGCGTTGTATTTAAATGACTTCGCAAGGGATATCGAGAGGAAAGTTAACAGAAGTGGCTTGATCAAATTCCAGAACCAGATGGGGTTCCATCGGTGCAAACCCAGAATCCAGGTCCCACAAGTCGTGAGACCCTGGGAGAGACTGTATAGTCAGAGAAGCAACTCTACATTAAGTTCCTTCATAAAAATAGAACAATAAATGCAATATAAAAACAACGAAATTAAAAAAAAAAAAAAAAAAAAAAAAAAAAAAAAAAAAAAAAACGGCTTAGGTAATATAAGAACATGCCTTTGTGGTATCTGCCGTCTTTACATGAAGTACTTCACAAGTGAAGTATTTTACTATCCGCCTAAGATAAACGTAGCTACATACTTCTAAATATGACATTGTATGTACTGAAGACCGTCTTCGCGTGTTAATTTTACATTTCTAGCGCCTCTATGTAGCATATAAATAAAAATGTTGTAAATGGCTTGAATGTTAGCTCAGTTTGATCAGGAACAAAAGTTCGACATCCCTGTCGATTTAAGGAATACACCTGTATTCAACAGAGGGGTTACCCATAATACAAATTTTCTTCTTCTCTAAATTTATTATGGAAAATTCATAGAGAATCGTACGCTTATTTATTTCATCGCGATCATATTTGCATATTCTCGATCAGAAGAAAGCATAGCAAACTTACATGAACCTAGAATTTAAGTGCTTACTAATGTTACGATTTCGCTAGCAAGATACGCGGTTCCGACTTTTTTTAAAATTTATTTATTTAAATGGCTTTTGGCCTTATCAGCCACACAGCCAAGTTCTTTGCGTTTTATGACAATTCACATTTCATTACTTTACAGTTCTATTTACATAGTTTAACTATTTACATTTCATTTCCTTTACAGATTTAAATATATATAATTTACATTACAGTTCTATACACAACAGTAACGGTTCTGACTGTTTTAAACACAAGCTTTACAAAAACTGATTACCAACGACGGACGATACCATCAACGAACACTTGGACCCGTTCAGATAGATTTGAAATGTGACAGTATTGCTAGTTTAATGCACAGTTTTTACTAGCATAAATTCGAACATGATACGATTTCATGTCGAATATAGGTGCACTGTCGATAATAGGCAGGTACGCAGAGTGTAAATCGGATAACAAAATGTACTCAGTTTGTACATCACGAATCTGTCAGATAATAAATTCAAAAATTACTAGAAAAACTTCAAAGCACTTGTAAATCTTAGGTTGAAAGCTAATGGAATTCTAAATAAGCAAAACAATTTTAAAACCTAGACTACGCGTATTCCGACATACGCTTGGTTTTCATTTCCAAATTTTCTCTAAATATTTTCGAGGATTTACAATTTAACTGTCTAATTACTATGATTTTAGCAATTATGTATAAACTTTAATTTTAAAACTTCCTCTTTTTATACAAGAAAACTTACATTATATCCACCGCCGCTTCTAAGAAACCAAACAACAGTGACAGACGGCAAGCACAACCATGAACGATTTCTTGTGATTGTTGGAGCTACAGAGCGGTGCTCTCTTTGTTTAAGCGCACGGTATTGCCAACAATTATATTCTCTATAAGAACGAAGTCTTTCTCGGCGTTGAGAATGTATAAACTGCTCTCACGTGACTAGCCGAGTCAAGAGTGCGTTGTCACACGATATTTCGGTGACTAGTCACCCGAGAGCAGTTTATACAATTATATTCTACTATAACGAATGAGCACAGCCGCCTGGATCGCATTTGAAAAAGCGCTAGATCAACCTAAAAACAAATATTCATAACAATAAAAGTAGACGTGTTTCGACACCAAAGGATAAAAGAAGTTTATTATTATTATTTTTTTTTTTTTGTGACACCCTAATTTCGATTACTATTTTCGAAATGTGGGTGACCGCCCCCACCGCCCCCCCCCCCTAGCTACGCCACTGGTTCGAACACGAGTTCATTTTTAGTGCCCTAAATAGTGTCTGGTTCATGAGTTGGATGCTTTCATTAATCACATATTTCCCCTTCATTTAGTGCCTTTTGTATATGAAAATTTTCTTGAAATGTAGCATGTTTTTCCTGTGGTGGTACAGTGGGCGCAAAACCATAAGAGGATAAACTGATATGGAACAATTCCACACATTAATGTAATATACAAAAACTGTAAGTAAAATAAGCTAAAAATAACAGTTAATAACAGATTTATACATTCATTTAGATAAACATTATGTTGAACATCAAAACTTGTACATAACTTGTTTTAGGGCACTGAGGATGGTCTAATAAACCGAAACGCATATGCAATAACGAAGTTTTCGTTTGTTAACTGCACTAGACGGATAAGAAAAACATAGCAAAATATATATATATGATATTTTACTTCTTTACTGTACAGATTATGGCGGAACATGCAAGAATCTAAACATAGTAAACACAAAAAATTATTCCGTTACTTCTCTATGGCAGTGTACAGAATTTCAGATATTTTAAGGTATTAAGAGTTCTTCCTAGTGACTTAAGAGTGAGTGGTCACCTAAAACAGCAAGTAGCTGGTAATCTGATAATTATGAAAAATCTGCTGCAAACAGGACATGTTGCGACATTGCAGCCATAGATTACAGCCATGCATAGACCTGGCTGAAATATCACTGACCCAGGAAATGTAGTCTCCACAAAAGTTCAAATAAATGTAAGCCTATGTCAGCCTTAGGTATATCAATGAGGAATATGACCTCTTCTCATCACCTGATACAGTCGCTGCTTATATAACTTGTGTTGATATTACTATTTCTACATTCACTCTATCAATAGCTGGGGTCTTTCCACCCTTCATCTTATCCATAGCTGTTTCTACTTCTGGACATATTAAAACTTTTTTCCTTTCTTGATTGTTTTGTCCTCCTCTCTAATCATCTCCATCCTTCATCTTATCCATAGCTATTTCCACATACGCACATATTCTTTTTCTTTTCTTGATTGTGGATTCTTCTCCAGTCATCTATTTTAGTTTTCCATGTCTGCTACCCTCTTTGTTCACTCAGTACATTTTTCCATCAACTTCCTCATTTCCTCTGCTACAAGCCTTTTGGTCTTCTGCTTATTACTTTTATACACTTCTCTTGTGTCAGGTGTCCTCCACTTGAGCCATTCTCCAAAAACTCTGATCTAATGCTTTGTTTACTTTTCTTATTACACCATAGTGTCTCTTTAAACTTTATGTGCTGCTAGTTTCACAAAAATCAAAATTAATAAAATACTATCCAGTTTTAGGTCACATATATCTCATATGGGAGTGTGCAAATATTATCTTGGTTTTTTATATAATTTTGGCATGCTGCTCTCTTAAGAGAATTTAAGTCAGGCTTAACTGTTAATTTCTATCCACAGTCACATCATCAGAAACTCTGATCATAATAGCTTTTTTACACTGCTCTCCCAAAAATCCAACACATTGTCTACAAATTTTATATTTTTAAACCTGAAAGTATGCCCATTATAAAATATGTTTTTTTTTGTTAATACCAATTTCCTACTCATTGCATGTTATCAACAAGAAATATAAAATTGGCTACACACATTGTAACACATAAACAACAAAAAATTCATAAGCTAAGACGTAACATGCCATTTACCATATGAATGAGCATGTTTCTGGAATGAAAATGTTTCTGCACATAGTCTCAAAATTATTTTGATACCGAATCTGCTCAAAATTCTTACTGCTGTGTATGTTACAGCACCCATGAAACATAGAAATTTGTGCTAAATGGATATATCAACTTCTTCAGAACTATCTTCATTCTTTCTGAATACATATTGTATTTGTTCCATTCTGCAACCCCTTCTGGTATTTTCAGGTTGTCAAATTCACAGTGAGGTTATCACAACCACACAACCCTTGTGCTTTGTTAACAAGAACAGTCAAATCTGTTTCATCAGCTTGTGACAGTCGCTAGGACTTAAATACATAAGTCTACTGGAGTTGGCTTAAAGTAAACCATATTCTAAGGATTTCAGAGCAGTTCTTCAAAAAAACATCCTAAGAAGAAAGCCACCTATTGTTTTAAACTGCTGTGATGATACCGTTCATATGGAAGGAACTGCTTTTCTTCATGAGACCTAATTATGGCTATCCCAGTCATCATAGAAGTAGAAGTAGTTTGGATGATGTAAGATATCTTTCAGTGCTTTATGCTTAAAAGGATCCCATTCAGATATTCAGATATCAGTGGTAACAAGTAACAATGGCAAAACTTTCATCACCACATTCTGTTGTTCTCAATGAGCAGAATTGGTTAACAATGACTAGATTGAAGTGGTTGTGCAAGAGATATAATGTTTCCACTAGTGGAACTGATGAGAACAGAGACTTCATATAAAAACTCATCATTCAGATGCCCATAAAGTTACAGGAGATATATTAATGGTGACAACATTTCTTTACTAAATGACTCAGGTTGGCCTTAATCAATTTGGCAAATTGATGCATTGGGCAGTATATCATGGTCGTCACAATGGAGTATTTTGATAGATCTTATAAATGAGGGATGGCCACAATCTATTCTTGTAGGTGGCTTGCCATGTCTTAATCTCGTTTTTTAGAACACACAAGATTTTCAACCATTCTTCTTATGATGGATGTTAGGATCTGGGTGGTCTTTTATTGTGATATGCCAATATTTTTCATATTTTCCAATTGCACATCAAAACAGCCCACTTAACTTCATCCATTTTTTAATTTTTTTTACTTATGTGTCCCATTTACATTATAGCCCAGAACCTAGAAACTTATCTGTTCCCTTCTTTCCATTATTATGATTGCATTTATAATTACCATGTAATTTCTGAGGAACTTTTATACAAAATATACCAGGATAACTACTTTTATATGAATCCTGTTATAACTTCACATGTGCATCAAATCTATTAGTTCAACAACTACCACTACTATCACTACCAATACTATCACTGTTGTTAAACCTTGCTTTAGGATGTTTGATTTTAAATTAATCATGTAAGGAAGTACCTCAATTGAAACAATATGATCTTATACGAAAACTGTTCCTTTCTTTAATGATATTACCACCACAAACGTCAGTTTATTATTCCATTAGTTTCTGTTCAATAACACTATCTAAATAGTTTGGTACAACCAAAGTAGTTCAACGAGGAAGTGCCCTTTCACCTCATCTGTTCATACCAGTGATGGATAACATCTTAAAAGAATTAAAGAGAGCAATCAATAGAGATCTACAGGCATTTATGTTTGCAGATGATGTGGCAATATGAGATTAAACCAAAGAAGGAATACAAAACAAACTGAAAATATGGAATAACAAATTTGAAGAATATGGAATGAAATTGAACCCAACAAAAACTGTAGCACTGAAAATAAGCTGAAAGAATACAGACTGTCATATAAAATTACAAGACCACCAGGTTGAAGTTGATGAATACAGTAACCAAAGGAGCCAACCTCTACAGTACTGTGTGGGTCTTACTATGGGACATGAATGTTCTCAGAAGAATAAAAATCGTCATGTACAAATCATATCTCATATATGCTTTGGAAACATGCACACACTAACATCAAAGGACCTTAGCAAGATTCAAGCCTGTGAAGTTCCTTAGAACGGCCCTCCACAAAACGAGGCTTGATCATATAAAGAATGATGAGATTAGATCAAACCTAGAGTTAAGAGAAACCACGGAAGAGAGACTTAGGTCATCTAGACTTAAATGGTTTGGACATGTTAAGAGAATGAATAGTACAAGACTACCAAAAACCAAGAAGAAGATGGATGGACCAACTGAAGGAGGATATAGATAGAAGAGGCTGGACAGGGAAACTTTTATATATAGGAGACACTGTCTAAAATCATCAAGACAGAAACACAGGAAGGCTTGTAAACCACACCCGGGAAACTGGAGATCGTCCCAAACGATAATGATTAATGGACACTATCAACTACACCATAAGGTAGACTCCTCTGGAATCAGCCAACTTGGATGAACCTCGAAGGCCATCATGAGTTGTCATTCTGGAATATCAAGAATGCTTCAGCAGTGTCTCAGAGAATGTCTGCTCCAGGATTCACAGAAATTATTCCTACATTTGAAGTCATTTGTTTCTGTCACCCTGTTACACTATTACCTCATTTTGGAAGTGTACCATTTCAATGTTCTTGAATTTATTCACTTTTATTGATATTGGTTGGCTGTTACTCAATTATGGCTACTGCATCATCACCCTCACCACTTATTACTGTATTTACTTTCATTGCTATCTGGTGCCTCTGATTTTACTTGGCAAATTTTCTTTGTATAAATTTTTCATCCAATGAAAGTATCACATTTATTATCACAGCTAAAATAGTAAGGGCCTTTCCCATCTGGGAATATCAATTTTCATTAATTTGGCATTGCAATGTATGAGACTCAATTCATATTCTTTGGTTTTATTGGTTTTATTTTTCAGACAACTCTAGCTCAAGCTTTCAGTACCACTAATGCAGTTTAAGCATTTCAATAGACTGAGCAGGCACTTCTGATTTAAAGGAAATTTGTCACTCAGTGTTTGGATTTGTAAAGTGAATGGCAGTGATTCTGCTGCCCATCTTATCACAGAAAATCTTTGATAAGACATTTGCAAGGTGAAAATGCAAAAAAAGCTGCATATTACTGATTGATCCAATTGCTTTTAATTAAAAATCAGTTGTACTAAAACTAAAATAACTGAATGATATATCAATGAATGCTGTGATATCATGCTGTTATCATGACCCATCTTTGATGAAAAATCATGTGTATGAAAGCTTGTACTATATTCTGCTGTTTCCTCAATTTTTCCACACATTTTACAGATTGCAATTCACCTCTCCCTTGAATGCTGCTGATGTAGGATGAAAGGGATTCACAGCTTTGAATATTAATAAAATACATGCAAAATTAATGAAGAATCCAATCCATTACGAGAGGCATAGATTGGGCTAAATTTCAACCAGCCTCACACAAGAACACCTTTAGTTTGTTAGTAATAAGATGACATCTAAGAATTTCATTGATAACTAGCTACAGCAGAGTAATTTAATATCAAGTTTCAATTTTAACAATTTCTTCATACAAATTCCTCAACTGGATATCTCGGATCATCTACACCAAGGCTGCTCAATCCACGAATTATAAATGGCCCGCGTCAGCAAGTTTGAAAATTCCCGCTAGCTGAAAAACTGTTCCGAAGATCAATTGATGTGCGCGGTCATGCGATTGGCTCTCCTGCGCACAAGGTCAAACACCTTCAGTGTCACGGTCTCTTTGTGCTTCGAGAACAAGTCGGTTCTCAAACGAGTGAGAGTACGGGTGTATTTGCAGCATTATATAATCATCCTCCTTGAAAGATACCTAAAAGTGTTTAGTGTGATTTTAAAGACTGTGCTGCACCAAACATTGCACAGACCTAGTCAGTACTTGTTGAAACAATAAAAAGTGTTTACTTGGGTGCTCACACGTATTTTATTCATTATTAGCTAATTTATGTTTTCTATGCTTTCAAGTTTCCATATTAGGTATTCAGGAAATAAAGTAAAAACAATGTTGTTTGTTACAGTATGGCTCATAGCGAACCAAGTACATCGAAATCTACAGAGTCCTACCGTGTTTCTCATGATGAATGGGAAAAGAAGTATTGTTTCATTTAAAGTAAGGTGCAGAAACCCACCTGTTTACTTTGCTTCACTACAGTGGCCGTAGTAAAATAAAATATAATTTGGAAAGGCATTACCAACAAAATCATAATAAGTTGGAAAAAGAGTATCCTGTAGGTAGTGCCATCAGAGAAGATTTTTTAAAGAAGAAGAAATGGGAACCTTTCAACCAACAGAATATTTTCGTCAAAAGGGGCGACGAGCTTGAATCAATGATCAGAACATCTTATGAGATTTCTTTGCTTTTAGCGAAAAAGAAGAAACCATTTTCTGTGGGAGAAATTGTTAAAGAGGCTTTGACAATCTTTGCACAAAATTGTGATGAGGAAAACGTCAAAACTGAAGCCAACAGTTTTTCACTTTCACGGCACACTGTTACGAGAGGGGTGGAAGAGATGTCAGTTGAGGTGAGCGGTCTGATCAAAGAGATTGTAACAAAGTGCAAATACTTTTCGTTGGTGTTAGATGAAACTTGCAATTTAACGAGTAAATCTCAGTTGGCTATTTTTGTACGGTGTCTTGAGGAACATTGGAATATATTTCAAGATTTATTAGAATTCAATCAACTGGAAACAACAACCCAAGGTAAAGACATTTTTATAAAAATTAAGGAATGCGTTGATAAAAAGGGTTTCTCACGGGACAAACTGATATCTATTTGCACTGATGGTGCACCTGCAATGACGGGGAAAACCAAAGTTTGCGTAGCTTTGTTACAAAATTACTTGGGTCGAACATTATTTTCATATCATTGCATCTATCACCAGGAAGCTTTGTGTGCAAAAGACAAGAGGTTGGATGATATTATTCGACCCAGTAGTACGTTGCATAAACTACATACGTGCAAAAGCTCTTCACATACGTCAATTCAGAGTTTTATTTGAGGAAATCAGCGAATCTGGAGAGTTGCAACTGTACTGTGCTGTGCGATGGCTTTCAAGAGACAACATGTTGAAACATTTCTTCAGCTTGAGAGAACGAGTATTGGGATTTTTAGAGGAAAAGGGGGCATTTACTGAAGAATAAATCTTAGTTGTGTGATCTTGCATTTCTTGTTGACGTTACAAATTACCTCAACATTTTAAATCTCAAATTAAAAGGCAAAGATTGTTCACTTCCAACAATGTTTACTTTGATTAGTGGATTCAAAGCTAAATTAAATCTGTTTTTAATTAATTTAGCCTTTTCCCCATACTCAAAGATATAAAAGAGAAGTTCAATATTGTCACTATCAATTGTTCTAAGTACGAATTTAAAATTAGGTGCTTATTACAGTCGTTTGAGAGCAGATTCCAGGATTTGGAAAATAAAAAACAAAACAAAAATTTTTTTTATTTTTTTTTGTGAATCCTTTCATAATCGGTTTGACTGAAATAATCAGTTATCCTGCCAATATTTAGTTGGAACTCGCTGAATTGCAAAATGACTCTGCGCTAAAAAACATTTTTTCAGAAAGATTATCTTCAAAGATACAAAATTCTTCAGAAGATTTTGCAGATTTTTGGAAACTGGTACAAAAGACGACTTTCCTATAATAACTGCTGGCCTTCCAATTCTTAAGTAGTTTCAGATTAACATGTGTTTGTGATAAGGTTTTTTCAGATCTTAACTATGTAAAAAATAAATATCGCGCTTCTCTAACTGACCAACATAATTCTGACTTGTTGTTACTGTCAACATCTGATTTGACGCCTGACAGGAAAATCATTAAAACAGAAAGAATGTCAGAAATAACATTGATTGTACCAGTTACCTTAGGTATTTTTCATTTAGATTTTAATTTTTGTTCCATAGAATTTTGTTTCTTTATTTGGCAGAAGATGCTATGTATTGTATTATTTAAATAAATTACAATTATTTTTAGAATATTGGATTTTTTTTTTGTTTCACAAAACTTTTAAAATCATTGTTTATTAAAAGAAAAAAAATGGGAACTGTGGCACGCCAGAGATGTTTGGATCGTCCATTTGGCCCGACTGTTAAGAAGGTTGAGCAGCCTTGATCTACACCATCATAATGACCATGATATAACTAAAATGTTACAAAATATTCTTACATCCATACATTTCCATTATGAAGGCTGATATGAGCAGATGGATGAGTTGCAAAGGGAATGCAACTGTTCATGTTCATCACTAATTTCTTTATAAAATCCACCAATGATGAAGCATAAAAACAACTCTCGTGTGAATTGAGAGGTTTCTACAACTATTTTGATGACAGATTTGAGACATGGATCCATGAAGATGACCTCCTCAATCAGATCTTCACAAATCTGAACAATTTTCATGCAACATTAATTTTATCCTGAGAAGAATTTTTTTGTTGAAGAAATATTTTGAGTGATCCACAGAACACATAGTTTACATACACCAAACCCACATATCCATGTCATGATGCAAAACAACATAGTTTAAAAGTGCTGATACATATTGCACAACTGACAAGTGACCAGGAAAGTATCACTGCAATACATGTAGCAATGATCAATTGGCAAAATGCCAGATGATGGACAAATACATGCATTTTAAGAGAAACAAGACAGTTTGAAAACTGTATTGTATCTGACTTACATATTTCATGATTGCAGTAATATTCATAATAGGGAGGTTAATAAGCAAAACTACTTTCAAAACGGTCTTCGAATGACTTAAGAACATTAAACATCTGTTAGTAAATGAGAAAGACAAACTGGTAAATTATATGCAAGTAATTCATTCTATTCCATATGAACGTGGTCTGGGAGTAACTAAATGTTTTTTATTTAATTGGCTTGAAGTAAGTTGTCCAAAGAATTAAATCTTATAACCATATATTTATAACCAAAAAGAGGTGAAATGTATTAAAAAATATTCAACATAGTCAACTAGTCAGTTTAAATTTAAGTAATGTAAAGGTTCATATTCATCTTTAAACTTGTTTTATAAATGTATCACAAATATGTTTAATTATTCTTTTGCTTCACTTAACAGGGAAAAGGAAATTGTGGTACTAACATTAGAGTAGTACCACTAAGAGTTACTGAATGTGAATGATGGATTAATTGGCAAAAGAATGAATGTACAAGAGAGGAGAGGTAAATGAAGATATCCTGCGATACTGTTGAGATTGTTTTGAGATTAAGGGAAGATCAGATATGCACAAAAAGATAATTATTGTGGTTCAAGAATACTTAGGCCTTGTTTGTGGTTAGGTGGGTCATCAGTGGCCTAACACAAAACAAAAGTATTACAAAGCATTTATCAATAACAATAAAATTGATGTGTGAGTGGAGACTTTCCCAGCGTATCGATGCAACAAAATCTTCTCGGGTGTCCCGCCGGATGATGGTGTAAAAACACGACGTTTCATCAGCTGACTGCTGTCTTCATCAGGTATCTGGCAGTTGTTCTCAGCTGACTGTCTCTACCTCGACTGCCTTGGCCGCCCATCGATGGCCAAGCCAGCAGATTCAGCTGTCAAAACATCGTGTTTATACACCATTTCCGGAGGGACACCCGAGAAGATTTCGTAACAATAAAATTGTGTAATCATAAGTTTTCCCGGCTGATCTGTTGCTTGAAGATTTCTCGGGTGTGCAGCTGGGTCAATTGATCGCAGATGTACGAATTTTCTATGGCGTAACATGCTCTTATCTTCAGGTAGCGTCCACTGGTCGGCGTGAGGAGCGCAGTCCAGGACGCAACTGCTGTGACAGTTAAGATAAGGGCATGTTACGCCATTGAATATTTGTACATCTGCGATCAATTGACCCAGCTGCATGCCCAAGAAATCTGCAAGCAACAATAAAATTGTTGCCTGTATCATTGACTGCAAAGCTGCGTATACTCCAGCAAATAACTTGCGACACTATTTCAGAATCAACTTGCCTATCTGTTTACAGTGATGCAATAAATGGTATAAATTACTGAGGGACGCTTTCTTACAAATGTCATTTATACTATATAAAGAAAAAGGAGGAAAAGAAACTTAGGACATGAGAGATAATATTGTGAATGGGTGATCTGGATGTTCATCAGACATTGCTACCCAAGTTGAGGTTACAAGATATTCGACAGCTTGACAACTTTCTGCAAATGACAGTAGAGGATTTTCACTTCCTAGTAGGACCAAGGTTTTTTTAAAACTAATATATGGTATTCTATTAAGAAAAGTGAAAGAATTCCCATGTACCTTGGTATGTATCATTTGCTCCACCACCACTTTTAATTTAGCTTCGACTTTTCTTACTTACGAATGAAACTTTCCTCAAATTGTGTTATTTTCTGCTTATTTCATTAAATTTAGCAGCAAATAGGGAATATGCATGAAATTCAATATACGTCTGTCTTCTTCTTCTTCTGGTCCCTATCCGTTCCGGATGTTGGCAACCATTTTGACTGTCTTGTCTCTGCTGGTTGATGTTCAGATTAACTCTGTAGTTGTCTTGGAGGTCCATGTTCTTAGATTTTTTAACCAAGAAGTTCTTCTTCTACCAGCACCTCTCTTTCCTGGTATTTTCCCCTGGAGAGCGGACTGCAGGATGTCATAACGGCTACTGTTCCTCATGATGTGGCCAAGGTACTGAAGCTTCCGTGATTTTATGGTGGTCAGTATTTTCACATCTTTTTTCATTTTGCGGAGCACTTCAGCATTTGTGGTATGGACTGTCCACGGTATTCTAAACATTCTTCGAAATAACCACATCTCAAAAGCTTCTAAACGTTTACTGATAGTTTCAGTTAATGTCCATGTTTCAACGCCATACAGGAGGACAGAGAATACATAGCAGCGCAGCAGTCTCATCTTTGTGGTAATTGATAAATTATGACTTTTAAAAAGGATATTCATTTTATTGAAAGTAGCCCTGGCTTAACCAATACGTGACTTTACTTCGTCAGATGGATCCCATTGGCTGTTTACTGTGGTGTCAAGATACGTTTACATTGATACACATTCAATGATCTTCTGGTTAATCATAACATGGCATTGGGAGTTGTCGTTTTTGCCAATGACCATTACTTTTGTCTTATTTATATTAATGTCAAGTCCATATTTGTGGCTGTTTTGTGATACTCTTTCTATAAGATACTGTAAGCTTTCCTGACTGTCTGCAAAACTGACTGTGCCATCTGCGTAGCGAATATTGTTTATCCAGTTTCCATTTCACAGACTCCCATCTCCACATCACTCAACGCCTCCCTAGAGATATACTCTGTTTAGATATTAAATAATAAGGGGGACAGGATACAACCTTCTCCTACACCACGAAGAATTTTTACTTCATCCGTATTTCTTCCTTCAGTCTCACATAAGCAGTCTGGTTAACAATAATAATATGTCTAGTATTTTTATTTTGAAGCTTTAATACTGTAGAATAACTGCTACATTTTTACCTATTTATTCGTATTTTATTTATTGATTTTAACTAATCAGAATCAAAGAAAATGTAAGTTCGTGGAAACGCAAAGTTTTTTTGTCAAATCGAATTGTATCGTCAGAGTACATGTTAATTTTGTAAATGAGGGCGTAGTTGCTGGGCGTTTTTATAATTTTATGACTGTGTTTAAGTTTGATGGCAATTTATCTACATAGTGAATTATTGCATTTTTGCGAGAATACTCATACGGTAAAAAGTGAATGGAAGAAGTTTTATAAAAAAATCTCACATAAAACAAGGTTTTCATGATTAAAACACATTTTGCATCAAATCCAGACTCTACAATCGCTGATGCCAGAGGAGTTAAAGTTATAAGGTGTTAGATATTTGAATTAATAATTTTCTTTCTCTTTTAGAGCAATAGCTACGTGGGACACACTGGAGTAAGTGACAATGAAATATAGGTCCAGTATATTAGCGAAGTTTATGATAAAGTTTAAATGCACTCTGGACTACAGTGATAACTGATAGTTTTTGTTACAGGTAAGAAACAAAGAATTACACTGCGCATTGTTTTATAACAATTTTACTACGTGGTTCAATCCCGTTATTTTTGATGAACTCTGAAGCTAGTAATCTAATAAAGTAGCAGAAAAGCATATTTTCCAGAAAATTGTTGATTCAAAATGAAGTCTCACAGGTATACCACCAGATCTGTTTTCACAACAATCCGGAGGTACACACGTGAGGACTTCACTGCAAATATACACCAGGAAAGTCTGCATTCTTACATAATTTTTTCATGTTTTGTTAATAAGTTTATTTCTTTGGTGTTTTATCAATTAATAGGTATTAGTTTTTACTTTATTTCATTTTCATCTATTCTATACTTGTATGTCATCAAGAAGTATTTTAAATGTAATATATGACATCTTTTTTTTTTAACAATCAATATGTTTAATTCCTGGAAGTGGTTCGGTGTAAATGATTGAAAATAAAACAATGTACTTGACAAAAATAGATTCAGTTTGTAGTATAACAGGCTACCATAATAATTACTCTTTGAAATGGGTAGCAAAGGAAACGTTTATAAAAACAGAAGATGAAGAAAAGATCAAGACTAGACAAGCTTGGTGAAGGCCGTGTCATGTTGGCTTTGGATTTTAAAGTTACTGTGAAAAAAAGAACCTGTACTTATTCAGAGGATTAAGAATTTTATAATATTATAATAAAAAAGGGAATTAAGTCACATTATAGTATTATTTAATTGGCGAAGCTGGATGATTGATGAGTTAAGGAAATAAGAACAACGATTAGAAATACGAGATGGCGACTGAGACGACAAGCAGTAATGAGTAAAATACAAAATATCACGACACACAAGAAACCAACCAAAGATCGTCGGAGCAGAAGAGCATCCTACGAGAACCCGACAACAAACTACTCGAAGCAAACATCACAGACTGTGGACAGCTGTTTACAGATCAAGTAGCACCTTTGCCTGCGCCGAGCCAGCTGCTGTCTACGTCAACAAATGACGTATGCCGTTAAAGTTATAAAGATTAGTGTGTTTTTTTTTATATACTGAACTAAAGTGGTGCAGATTATCGTAAAGTACGAAACATTGGATGTATGACAATTTATATATAATAATTTTGAAAGCTTCCAGTACTTTCTTGACCTGATATATTATTCAGATAGTAAACTAATAATATTTCTGATAGAGTAAATATAACAGCGCAGGTTACATGAGAATATTCCTAATGCAGATTAGATAAATGACAGAAAATGAATAATCATATATAAACAAAAAAGTCATTGCTTTTCATTCAAACATTGGATGTATGACAATTTATATATAATAATTTTGAAAGATTCCAGTACTTTCTTGACCTGATATATTATTCAGATAGTAAACTAATAATATTTCTGATAGAGTAAATATAACAGCGCAGGTTACATGAGAATATTCCTAATGCAGATTAGATAAATGACAGAAAATGAATAATCGTATATAAACAAAAAAGTCATTGCTTTTCATTCAAGGTTAGTTTGGGATTCAAAGGTAATAGTCTACTTGTAAGTAACAGACGTAATTGGCTTGGGTTACTTTCTGCAACTATTTGAATATGCAGGAGCCTGAATATCCTGGGGATGGGCAGTCATCGAGCCTTTCTCAGAATATAGTGCTAACCAGTGATGATGTTTCGGGAGATTTTTATGGGTTTCCCGAAACCGCATCATCGCCGGTTACTCATGTTGACACACTAGTACCGAACAACGATAACCGACCGCAATCGGACGTAAACAATCAACTGTTGGCAGAAATCTATAAATTGCAGCAATTAGTATTAGGACTCTCCTCACAGTTCAAATCTGAGTTGAATGAACAAAAAAATGAAATGGGGAATCAAGTGAAGAAAATGGAAACAGACATCACTACATTAGCTACACAACAACATGAAACTCGTACAGAGGTAGTAAGACAAAAAACAGTCACCACCTGCTTTAATACACTAGGAGACAACCTAAGAGATATGGATACTGAAGTTAATACCAGGCAACAGACATTACAATTACATGACTTGCAATTAGCAGAGGTACATGAAAAATGTAAAGAGGCACAAACTTTAAACTCTTGTGGTAATTTGAGTCAAATAACAATTACTGCTACTAATAAAGTAGAAATCATTAAATTCTGGGATAATGGCAACATACACCCGGTTACATCTATAAAGAGCTTTGAAGCCTATAGGACATTTCATAATCAGAATAATACAGATTTTTTTTTTTTTTTTTATCAGCTTCTGAGAGGCAGAGCTCAGGAATTGGGAGAACGACAAATCCAGAAGTGCAAAACGTATGAAGAAATAAAAAATAATTTTTTGAATCATTTCTGGTCTGAGGAAAGGCAGTACAGTGAAAAGAGAGAATTTTGCAAGGGGAGACGATTTCAAGAAGTGTGAGACTTTTTTGCCGGGGAAGCAGCGAAGAATGATTTCTTTACTAATCCACTCCCTGAAGAAGAAATAGTAAGGGACATTGTAAGTAGGATGCCCGATAGAATACAAGATATATTTACAACACAGAATATTAAGACTATTGAAGAAGCTGAACAATTATTATGTAGACTTGACAATAGACATTATCATAAAACTGATAAGGATACGAGTCATAATACCAATTGCTTTAGACAGCAAAGGAATTATGAAAAAAATTATTCAAACTATAGTCATAACCAGAGAGGGTATACAAACAATCAGTATTTTAATAACCGCCAAAGACTGAATAATAACAGATATGACAAACAGGACCATTTAGAAAATAATAACCACTATTCTGATTCAAAGTTCAATCCCGGTTCTGAACAATTTTTCCCCAACAGAGGTAGAGCAAATGTCAGAAATATAAAATGAAGGAAACAGGGTAGCTTCTCAGAAAGACATTTTCAATATCACACGAATGGAGAAAGCAATGAGACCACACTTAATACGAGTAAGGATCAAGAAGGGCGTGAAGAAACCAAAAAAAATTAGAGAATGCCGAAGTTATGGTCCGGACAGAGGCAAAAGTACAAAATGGACCAAACTATGAACATAACCTAGTATCAGTTAACAGTATTTTTTGCAATAACCCCAGAGAAGCCTTAATGGAGGAGGAAGTAACAATTGAAGAAGCAGCCTATGAACAGGAACCTGAGCATTCTTTCGCATTTGATGAGCAGCCTAACCATGAACATGAACCATTTGAAATGGTTGATCATACTTCAGTGCCAGAAGATGCTGCTGTAGTAATATCTGAGTCTGGAAGCATTGTTTGCAATATCACTGAAAAAGCACCAGAGGAATCAAAATAAGAAATGAAGTATAATGTCACAGCATCATCTGATGATGAGACTGGTGTTACAGCTGTGGCATAAGAGCGTGCATATATGCAAAAAACAGAAGGTGGAGACATTTCCGCGATGGATGTGGAAAAAAATCATTTGTCATATGCCCAAATATTAGCACAAGGATTAAGCGTTAAAACAATCCAGCTAGACTTTTATCTTTGGCAAAAACAGCTAGTAACGACCGATCACATCCGCCCCGACAAATTTCACGCTCTAAAAGTAATTCGAGAGATTGGTCTGCCTCCCCTTCTCGTGAACGTTGTAGCACAGTTGGAGTTGAGGCACCAAAATCTGTTCCCTCTGATCAAAGAAGCTTAATTATGAAGACTGAAATATCTGAAAAAAAAATTAGAGAAAACAGCAGAATTGAAGAAGGAAGTAGATGTATCTGATCAAGAAATGACTAGACAATTTAACAGTCTCATTAACTCAGTGCAGCAGAAGTTTATGACAAAAAAGGAGAAAAGAAATATTTGCAGAAAGGAGGCAAGATGAAAGAGGAGGAAGTTGTATCTCCATGAAGAAGCAAATAATGTGATTAGGAAGAAAGGAAGAGAGAACAGAGAATGTTGGAAAAAGCGAAAGAGGAAGAAGTTGCATCTGCATGAAGAAGTAAAGAATATGATTAGGAAGAAAGGAAGAGAGAAAGTTCGAAAAAGCGAAAGAAGAAGAAGTTGAATTTGTGGGAAGAAGCAGAGAATGTGAGCAGGACGAAGGAAGAGAGAAAAGAAGAAAATGGAAGAAGATGGTATTAACACCATGTCACAACTCTACTTCGGTAACAAGTTTTGAACACGTTTAGAAAGAGAACAACGAGAAAAAGATATTGAAGTCTCATATACAGTAATCGGTAGAGACCATGGGAATTCGTACACAGTATCCTATCTGAATGAGGAAAAGGTTAGAAAAAGATATCATATCATTGCCCTCAAACCTTTTAAGCCTATAACACACAGTTAAGTTGGTAGATGTAGTTTATTGTTAATAAAATAGAGACATTAAAAGACATGTTTTATGTTGACTATACTTGTGAAGATGTTTTGAAGCAATGACCACAGAAGTCGTGTAAATAAGTCACTTGTTTTGTGAAATATTGCTGTATACTGCCTTAAACTTATGAGGTTAAAATATATTTTTATGGTCCAGGGACCTTCTTTCCTGTAAATGGAGAGTTCATTCATGAACTCATATGTGACTGGTTATATGGATTATACATGTGAAGAATCAGTCTTTTACTTATTATTAATGTATATATCTTAAAACAAAAATATGTAAAGGTCAAGAAAGTAATAACGATGACGATAAAGTTAACATTTGTTTGTTTTCATTTTTTGTTCTGATATAGCTGATAAGAGAAATTATACCCAAATGTTATTGTTACAGACGTTTCGTTGGCATATAGTGGTGTCAGTGACACCAGAGTGGACTGATAACGGGGCTGCACTCCCGTGACAGGACATGGAAAGGAGTGTTCTATAGGCCTCAGTGTCATTGTAGAAAATTATATATGTGTGATTCAAAGCGAAGACATAAAGGTCCTCAGCAAGTTTACCAGAATATTTGTTACTACAAATATATATGGCAAACTTGAGGGGGGCTGTAGTATAACAGGCTACCATAATAATTACTCTTTGAAATGGGTAGCTAAGGAAACGTTTATAAAAACAGAAGATGAAGAAAAGATCAAGACTAGACAAGCTTGGTGAAGGCCATGTTGTGTTGGCTTTGGATTTTAAAGTTACTGTGAAAAAAAGAACCTGTACTTATTCAAAGGATTAAGAATGTTATAATATTATAATAAAAAAGGGAATTAAGTCACATTATAGTATTATTTAATTGGCGAAGCTGGATGATGGATGAGTTAAGGAAATAAGAACAATGATTAGAAATACGAGAACCTCCAAACCAAATTTCAATGGCTATTGGCGAGGCATACTAGGAAGTCATTAGCCGAAATTGTATTTGTTGTATCTATTAGAAGTAATGAGATTTGTTTTAAAGTTGAAATAAAATAAATAAACAAATAAAAAAAGTCATGCTCAACAATTTCTGCAGAGATTTAAACCTGATTTGGAAAATTGGGGAGTGGACATCTTACCATCTACAACACGCTGACTCTGGGTAATATATGACAAATTTTGTAATTAAAAGACTTTTTTTTTTTTTTTTTTTTTTTTTTTTGTACACGTATTTGAAGAAAGGACATTACCACAGACATATCATGACCAGCCAGTTCAGTCATTAAATGATGTGGCCTCTTAAAGTCAAGAGTTCAGGTAGACATATACCCTTCAAAATATATTCAGGAGATTGAAATTCCTTTTTAAAATTTCAGATGGACTTCTTTGATGGCTTTAAAATGTTCATATTTGCTTAAGATTAAGCTTGGATAAGGAATTATTTGAAATATATACCTATTAAACTTTTGAGTAGACTTTGGATAGGTAATGAATTGTTATGTGTTATAACAAATTTTAAATAACGACAATAAACATTATATACTTACAATAAAATGATTTTCATGACAATATAAACGATTCTTTAGGTCTTCTCATAGCTACACACCACTTTTTCTTTCATTTGCATCTGGCGGGACATAAAAATACACTTTAACAGGTGCATTTGTTATCGTATTTTTGCACATTAGGTACAATACAGTATTCATAAAATGATTATTCACCTCCTTCCATATCGAAATTAGTTACAAAACAAAGTTTTTGAGATATAACACTCCACAATATACAATATCTCAATGTAGTTGTATATAATGCCGTCACACTGCAGTGTGCCAAACTCATTTAAATCATCGGTACTGGATTGCAGTTTTAAATTGTTTTTTTTTTTTTTTTTTTTTTTTTTTTTTTTTTTTTAAATGTTAAATTTTAATATTTTCATCAATATTATATTTTTTACAATGACATAACAGAGTAAATAATTTGTTTAAAATGTACATGCATATACCCTATTGCTGTGGAACACTTTGGTTTTTAATTTGGTTGTGGTGTGATTAATTTTTAACATCCTGCAGTTCTGGTAAACTTAGCACTCCGAAATTAAAGGAAATACTTCACTTTTACTCTACGAGTTTTTTTCTTCTGAAATTTTTTCTTTTAAAATGTCGGTAAAATTTTTGGCAAGTTGGAGACTATAATACACTCTCTGAGAGAAGCAAACTGACTGTTTACTCTAAAAGAAAACCTGGTGTCTGACACACATGGTACAACAATTGAAAATTATCTAGGGGTTGCTCTTAGGTGTGTTTACAGGAACAGGTAGATCAACTCGCACAATAAATGTCACTATTTTATGGCTCGTTTACATGAGCCTTAATGAGGTGTCATACTGCAAACAAATTAAGATAATGATTAAATAATGTGTCTGACTAATTGCAAAGGGGCCAGTTAGACACAAAATATATAATGTTCATGTAAGACAGAGAACATATAAATCACACTAACAAAGATAATTAAAATAATGATATCAAAATATTCAAAACCAGGTTGGCTGGTTTGCAAAAGGACTATAAGTTGCCCCCCCCCCCCCAAAAAAAATAATGTGTCAATTTGCTAAATATTCTTGGGACAATACTAGTTTCGATACAGTAATGTACAACCAGTTATTCCCTGTCTTCTTGTAGCGTAACTTGGTTGCTCCATCAGGTACCTCATTTCCCTTGATTATCACCTGGATAAACACAAATACCTTCCAAGATGACTAGAGAAAGTACAGCATGTTGTGAATGTCTTGGATTTAGCAATCTGCTGAGTATGTTTCATAAAGTTTGCATGTAAATCAACAAATTATTGGAAATGAATAATCTCAAATTGTTTCAAAGTTTCATTATGCAATGCCTTTGAGATGCTGCACAAAACATAGATTCAGCAAACACTGCAGATAATTTGGCTTTACTGTGTTGCTTAAACATGACAGTATACACTGGCATCAATGTAATGTAGTGTAAAATATTAGAAACTAAAGACCTAAAAATATTGTCAGCAGTATAATGTTGTTGTACTAAAAAACATCTACAATGTTTGTAGCCCAGGTTACAGCATCCTTGGTAAAGAGCTACCAGCAATAAGTAATCACATGGTCTTTGCATGTAAGCTGACTGACTTAGAGGGTCTATGCCAGTTTGAGTAGAGCCACTTTGTAAGACTGAGATGTGCACTGGGGTTGGTGCACAAACTTGCATCTTAACTTTGATCGTGCAAACCTAATGAATTGCAGTAATGACTAAGCTCTTAACACAGTCGCCACCGTAGTTAACCAAGAAACTAGGGAAAGGTGATAGTTCAATAATGAAAGTTCACTTTTGCTAAGATGAATATATTCTTCAAAATGTTACAAAGTCAATGTACGCACAGGCAATCAGACAACCTTTCCAAATTTACTTTACAGATTCGACTGACCATTCGAGCACGACCGAACCCCACGCTACCACTATTTCTCAGTTACACGAATTTTCAGAATAAAACTTCCCCATGCTGACAAAATTTCTACCGATGTTGAACAAACTAGCAGTTTGCGGCGCCACGAGCCCAGAGCTGGCCACCTTACATAATGTGTCTACATTGACTAACTGCTGCTTCTAGAATGCGCGCGCTTAGGCTATGGAGGGGGTATATATAGGATCGCCTCTTCTTGGACCGTGAGAATTTCCTTGTCTTGACTTTCCCAGGGATTTGATGTGATAGCTGATCAGTTTCTGACAAATGTTACGAATCTAATTTGATCATGACAGTAAAAATAATCCTAGCTCTCTGAAATTTTGGTAGTAGGAAGATATTATTACAAACGTCAAATTAAGTTATTATAAAAATTTTTGTAACTTTAATAGTTTAGCCAGAAAAGAGTCGTAAAGATGTGATTGCCATAACTTCCGAAATATTGCTCCTATTGAGCTGAAACAAATTTGATTCTACTCTCCTATTGCTCATCTATACTCCGATGTTAAATAACGAATTTTACCTATTTTTGAAAGTGGTCTAAAACTCGAAAATAAAATTTAATGTCTTGAAATATTTCAAATATCAACTTGAAAATAACTCTAAACAAATTTCCCTCATGAAAAACTATTACTGTAAAAATTTGGAATATCTAAGTCTATTCCCTGATTTATTACGAATTTTATAAATATTATTCCTCCCGAACGCTTGAGCAATTGCATCATCTCATCCAAGCGCTTACTCGCGCCAAAACCCATTTTATTTTATTACTATTGAATGCTTTAATATTTTGAAATAAATCTTTTTCAGAAACCTTTATATTTAAATAAACTATATTCTGAATATAATTTCTTTCATGAATCCCCAAAAAAAGACTGAAATATTGAACTTTTACCTAAATCCCATGTCTGGCTATATCAAATTATATTCAAAAACGATCTTTATAATGTATGAATCTCTCTAAAATTTTAATATGTTATTTAAACCGAAATTACGATACTTTCTATCTATCAATTGACTTCTTAACTGTTTTCTGATAGCTAAATACTTCGATTTTAGAGTGGAAAATTATGTGATAAAATTCTAAACCGGCAAATCACTTTTAAACATATTCAGACTCTAAGTAGGATCTTTTAACAGCAAAATTAATCATCTTCTGGCTATCTATTTACCTAAACATCTTTTAAACTAACGAAATATATTGATTTAGTGAAATTAAATAAAGTCAAATACTACATATTCAAATCTAAGGTTAAGTTCCTTAACAGCTGTTTAAATGAATTTTAACTATTGAATTTACTGTTAACACTTGAACAAATGCTTATATAGGACATATTACTGGGAAATATTATCAAAATTTACTATAAAAATGAATTTAAAATGGTGGTACCACATACTTCAACTGAACTCGCTATCTCAGCAACTAATTTCGTTATGCGAAATTCTAAGATGTGTTACAACTTATTGTTGGATTTGAAGACCCTGCTGTCATAGACTGGACTGTCTAGTATCAATGCAGTAGTGATTAAGCACCATTCCATAGGCAGTTTATATTCAATTGCAAGAGGTGGTGTGACATCTTTAGCACACAGACTGGATATGGGACTAGTACAATATGTCCCTGTAGCAAGGATGATTCCTGCTTGGGGGACACTGTCAGGTATTTTGCTGTAACATTACAATGCCAACTGTTCACAACAAGTGTAGAGCACACAAACATCCTACAGAACCAGAGTAAGCAAGAGCAAACTGTGCCTCATTTCAAAATATTAAGACTTAAAGAATATGGATCAACAATCTCACTGATCAAAGATATCACCCAGAAATCGGAAGTATCAAATTTTAAAACACCATTCCTCAAGGTAAGATGAGCATGCACCTGATGTATCAATAGAGATTTGAAAACTGGAGCCTACCGACAACATTTGTAAACTTGATTGAGGATACGTTGCAATTATTCTCATCTGGTCTCAGGCTTGTAATGAATTAAAAGGTACAGTGCCATTAGGCACTAAGTGATCCCACGGTATGTGTGAATATTGCCGATGCATCGTGTCAACGAACAGAAACGTGACGGAACTAAAGCGTCCAGATTTACACGCACCTTGGGGGGTGCTGACAACGTCCTACTCAACGTGGACATTAAGCGGATTTATAACCCCCATAAATAACTGAGACCCGCTTTCTATTTTCGCATGTTTCGGAAAGTTCCCGCCGAAAACTGGTGCAGACTAGCAAAAGTAAACCTTAGTGACGTTTCCTAGTAAATGAGTGCTTTATGAGAGTAGGGGAAGACGATCCAGCCAATAGAGAAGCCGCCTCAATTTATTGCCGTGTTGGTGTTTTTTATTGTCTGTTCTGGGGCCAATGTGGTTCTGGTCCTTTGGCGCAGATTGCGGTGATTCGCCAAGAGCCGGACTCGACATCGCATTACGACAAGTACAGAGTCTTGCTCGGAGGAGAAGAACGGACGACGAGACACTCTGGTTCAGATCTTCATCGAGTACAGCGGAAGTGACCTTCAACGATGCCGGAGCTGGGGACACTGCTATCACGCAGTGCGATCGAGAAAGCTGGACGACCCCATGCGGCGCTGGTCTTGCCTGGTCGCTGACCTGGGCTGTGAACAATGGTAAAAGCTACGACCCGGACGGAAACTCATGCAATCGTTCCACCCAGTAATGACCCTGAGATTTTGCTCTAGCTGTTTGATATTCAATGATATGTAATTGTTAACCTCAGAATAAAAACAAAATTCATGTTTGCCTAATTTCACAATAATAAATTGTACACCCAATTTTCAGTTTTCCTATTCATTACAATAATATTTCATGTGATAAGCTGAAGATTAAGTATGACTTTTGATATTCCAAATTGATAATTTTGTTAATGATAAAACAGTGTGACCCAAATATAAATGTCCCCAAGGTAGACGTGACAGGCTGGTTGGAAAATAGAAAATAGCAAACTCATCAACATACAGGAAATTTTCATAAAAGAGAATTACTGCTAGTGGAAAATTGTAAGGAGTACTACAATTGAACAAACCATTGGAGAGTACCACTGTCTTGGATGAACAGGTACAAAACTTCATAACTGACTTGGCATTGGGAAAAACATTATGGCAAAATGGATTGTAAAAAGAGAGGCATGCATCCCCTGAAATCTCAGCCATATAGCTGTTATGGAACTACATTGTGCCTTTAGCTCTGAACAATGTCAAATAACATCCCTGTCAGGTGTTGGCTGCAAATGAATATGTCCTCAAACACTGCTTACTGGTTATATAAAGTGGAGGTGTGTTCGCTGAATCCATACTGAAGGAAACTGAGGTGGTCATGAATTCTTCAAACCAGACAAGACAGCAAATAACCATACCATGCAACTGATCTAGGCAATCCTAATGAAATCTACTTTCCAATATACTGTCCTATCGAGGTTTCAGAAATGTGATTCTTTCTTTGAAGTGAGCAAATTGTTTTAAAATAAGATCAGTTAGAAACATCAAGAAGGAATTGTTGAGATTTGTGGCTTAATTGTTTCACGTCATACTGCATCGTACCAGGCTCAGTTGCAGTACATTTAAGGCAGTACTGCCAGGGTCGATTGTACTCTACAATGGAAAAGGAGAAGTTTTAGGTTTCCTGGTTTGTGGAAGCAAAGCTCAGACCAACTTTCTCATCAAATGCCCTTCAATATAAAACACCATGCTTGCAATTCAATGATGCAGTATTGATTCAATGCTTGAATGTCAGCACCACTAATTCCCAGGTTCAATATTTCTGAAATGGGAGACACAGTTCATATATTCTTCAGCTGATAAAGTGGTATGCCTTATTTTGCTAATGAAATTCTGAAATGATCTTTTACAGCTGTCTTTGACACAAGGTTGTTCAATAAGTTTTGTTGTTCCATTAAGAGATGGTGCTCGTAGGTTTGTCGTTTTATTTGTCTAAAGTTGGTACTACTTTTTATGAACACGTGTGAAGTTTCATGTAGATCTGATAACTTATTCATATATTTGCAGCTGTTGAAAGTTGACGTGTTGCAGTATATTGCTAAAATTGAAAAAATTGAATATCATGCAGTAGTAAAATTCTTATTTTTGGAAGGTGTTGCACCAAAACAAATTCATGAATGATTGTTAAAAGTGTACAAGGACTCTTCACCTTCCATTAGAGCAGTAGAAAGATGGGTTGCTAAATTTAAATTCGGTTGTACGAGCCTTGAAGATGATCCATGTGAAGGATGCCCTAAAAGTGCAGCAACACCAGAAATTGTAGCAAATATACAGGATGTGGTTTTGGAAGATCGTCGATTAACAAAGAGATTTAGTAGAAGCAGTAGGCATATCGTTAGGCAGTGTGAGTAATAATTTGGCTGAAGTTTTGTGTTTTAAGGGGCATTTGCATGAAATGGGTGTCGCATTCACTAACAATGGAACAAGGCACATTCGAATGAGACACTCAGCAACATTTGGAGCATTTTAGAAAGGATAAAAAGGACATTGTGCATCATTTCATTACTATGGGTGAGACTTGGGTCTACCACCACGATCCTGAATCAAAACAAGAGGCTAGGAGTGGTGTGAACCTGGTACTTTCGCTCAAAAGTGAGCTAGAACCTAGAATTCGACCAAGAAGGTGTTCATATCAGGTTTTTTTGGATGCAAAGAGAACTTTGTTCATGGATTACCTCCAAACTGGTAAAACAATAAACTGAGATTATTATTGTAACCTTTTAGACCAGTTGTATGTAAAAAAATTCATGGGAAAAGATCTGGTATACAGACGAAAACAAATAATTTTTGATCAAGACAATGCATCCTATCACACTGCTAAAAAAAAAAAAAAACACTGTGAAAATCAGTGAATTAAATTACGAATTGTTGCCACATCCACCTGATTCGCCAGATTTGGCTCCCTCTGGTTTCTGGCTGTTCCCACATCTAAAAAAAGGCATGGAAAACGTTTTCATCAAACTAAGAGGTAATAGCAGCCGTGAAAGTCTACTTTGACAATCTTTCAGATTTTCACCTCAGGGATGGAGTCCATAAATCAGGAGATAACTGGAACTAGTATATTGAAGTTCAGGGACATTATATTGAATAATAAAATGTATTTAGAGCAATAAAATTGTGTTTTTCTTATCAAACCACAAAACCTATTTAACAACCTTGTAGTTTGACCGCCATCTGCACCAGTGACATGAAACACTAATACGTTTTCCAGAATGAGTGTATGAATTGCCTCAATGCATGTCTCAATTTCTTGAGAGCAGAATGATATTCATCACTTTGTATTAGTTTTCACAGTGGATTTATCAGTAACATGATGTATGATGGGTGTTAAGAGTACTGATTTTATTTCTTAACTGTACTCTCATGATGTTACAAAACAACAAGGTAGTGGAACAAAGGTCAACTGGGTCTTGCTTGTAATCCATTAAACGTGAACTTTCTTAGTTTTCTGTGGACAATTCAACCAAATAGTAGAGAGATCACTTCCATGCAGGCTGTATTTAACCTCCCATATAAAAAGAGTCTCAAAGTTATAAGAGCAGATGGCCTGTTCTGTGAGAGAGGAACTACCAGTTGTTACAGTAAAGTGGGTCTCTTCACCAATATTAAAAAATTACAGATATTCATGCTCTACAAATCCAACAATCAATTTCCGAGGCAGTTGCATGCTGGATCCACAACTGATGGTGTTTGCTGAACTCTTCAAGTAGGAGGAAAGGCAAAGGAGTAAATCCATAAGGGTCAAAGAGTGCCACATCAGTGAGTTGTGCATTTGGTAGTAAATAAATTAAACAAATTGTCAACTGACACAGGTAATTGATATAAACTGCAACAACTTGTAGTTGAGAGGCAAGAGTAACTTCTTCAGAGTAAATAATGTTATAAATGAACATGACAGCTCCTCCTTTCAATCAGCTATTGTCAGTATCATTATTTCTAAAGAGGTAATAACCCCTTAGCTTCAGCAATTATATGAATATAAAATTTTCCCTCTGAAAGAAAAGGTACACTGAAAAGATCTGACAACAATAGTTTAATCTCCTCTAGATCATTCCCAAAAACTGTTTAGATTCGACTGCAGAAAGTAACAATATTTTTGTTATTTGGCAATTTGGATACTTCAATAGGCTGACAAATACAATTAGCATATGTTTTATGCAATCTGGATACTGAATGAAAATTGACTTACTATCTATTATACCATCATGCATTAAAAAAGAAAAAATTACAGGCAACTAGTTAAAGCAATTGATTTGCCTACCTCACTTTTATATGCTCTTTATATTTTGTGACAATATTTCATCAACACCAGTATTATGTTTAGCATAAGGCCTAAATGATTAAATAAGAGCAATAAAAAGTATGAAATAAAATGAATAAAAACAACTGAACTTTAAAGCATATCACCAACAGAAAAAGAAGCACCAAAATTATCATCGATTTTCCACTCTAACTGGTATATTTCTATAAATTCTCATGCATTAATTATATCTCATTTCCTTACCAAAAACACAATGAATAAAGAAAAAGAAAAGAGCTAAAAACACATTTTTTTATACCATGCCATAAGCGAACTATATCAGCCAACAGATAAGAACAAATTTTGCCAATTTTTTCCCCGTTATCCCTTGTTTCACACCTGATGGAGGTGTTGAGCCGTTCTATCTCCTGACGAAGAGTTAACATCTCCTCACGCAACATGTCACGTTCTGCTCGCAACTGTTGGATGTATTCAGCTCCTTTTTGTAGCATTGCTGCTTTACTCAGCTAAAATAACATAAAAATCAAATTGGTTTTGTAATAAATAAGTGGAAGAGGATAAGATCAATAATATAAAAAAGAAATTAGAGACATTAAAAATAAAACAAATATTATCAGTAATAAATGTTGTTCTGAATGTGAAATATTTATTATTCTTTCAAGATCTCTCCTGATGTCATCTATAATTAGTCTGTGATAATGGAAATTTGTTAATAGGCATCAAATGCTTCCCCTATAATCTAATGATACTAAGGAAAAAGGTAATACAAATAACAAAGGATAGGGAAAATGACTCATTACTCATCAAAGTTGATGGTTGAAATGAGTGAAAAAACATATGCAATGAACAAAAACATAAACAATATTTCAGTTTTGCACCTTATACATGTGATAAGGAACGAGCTATATGATTAGGGAGGTGTGCAGAAGTTTGCCACAAGAATATATTCTACTATTAAGTTCTCTTCTGATGTAGTCTTAAGGCAACTTTCTCTCTATGATAACACTTACACATATATTCATTAATGCTACACTGGTTAGCTGAACCAATCAATTGAATGTTGGAAAAATTGTGTTTTTTTTTCAGAATCTGCTTAGAGCTCATATCATCTATTAGATAAAGTGTCCGATGGTGTAAGGATCTTAACTGCTCATGGGGTCAGAAGAACAGTTAATCACCTCAACTCCAAATGTGCTTTATGTGTGCATTTGGATATTTGTCTATTCTGAAATTCTTTTGGCCACCACCTAACTTGATTAAATCCCAAATTAGGAAAGGTAAGGTTCACATTGTAATAAAAGTCACTGCTGCGAAGTTAAAGTTCCAAATTTCACTATATTCTCAACAAAAATTACACAAGTCCGAACAATCAACACGCAATCGGAAAAACTTCACCAAGTTCATTGGCTGCAGGTTAGGAAAAGCAATCAGACCAGACCAAACCAAATTGCATCAATTTGAAAGTCACATTGAAATTATTTAAACTGTTCCGCTATACTACTAAAATCTCAAGATGGCTGCACCCACACATGCATCACAAGCTGCATTTACCTCCTACCAGCGCAGAGCGCTACACAAACTAACATCCTTCTCTCTCCAGTGGTAACCAGCAAAAGACGCCCGACCGTTTCCATCAGTTGTATATATAGCCTGGCCAAAACTCTTCTGGGTAAAAAGATCAACTGTCCTTTCCGTGTGTAAAAACCATGTATCTTCGTGACAATTTTACACACACACAAAAAAAAATAATTTTTGGCTCCCACTACTCCTATTGCTATGAAATTTTACCAGTAGCTATGATTTTAAGTAAATGTAAATTTTGATCCTTATGAAAATTTTTGTATCATCAATCGTTTAGCTGTAAAAAATCATTTTCTGTTGTACTAAAATCTGCCTTTCTACAATTTTACAGCTATGAGGCTCAAACAACTTTTGATTTACTCCTAATTTAATTCTCTTTCATTTGAGACTAAGCAAGCCATGTTTACTATTCTAACAGTTTAATGTAATGTATGATGCAAATGCCAATTTTGACTCCACCAATAACTTTCTGATATCTTTGAAACCTACTTTAAATGATTCTATGCTCTCAAATGTCTACCAAGCGATTTTGAAGTCACTACCTGTTTTCATCGATTTAATATTAATTTCCAAAGTGAACGCTATTCTAACTGATGCAACAAGGAAACCTAGCTCATTCAGACATGTTAAAAAATCTCTACTTTGTCTCATTTCAATCAAATACTACATGTATCGTAACGAGACTTTCTGAAAGCTGTTTCTAAAAAAATATAGTGTTTTCTGAATATATTTTACCCCCTTTAATTTACGGGTATTACTAGAATGTTAATTTTTCTTAGTGCCATGTGTCTGATGTTCCTATATAATGTGAGAAAAACATTTAAATTGTACTGAGCTTTCCCAAACTTTAGTAGATTGAGTCATGAAGTTTCATTCTTGCTATAAGTTGACTTTTTATATCTTTCCAAAAATGCGACTTCTCGAATTTAAAGTGTGTAGTTACATGTTAAATCTTCCATACCGGCTTTTACCTTTTAAAGTACTCAAACTTTCTAGTATGACTTCCTCGCTATAAGGTTTATCATCTTTTTACTGTTTACTAGACGACCCGTGTGAAAATTTCGCGAATAAAATGCGACGAATAGTGTGGTTGAATGCTTATAATATAATGAATAGTAGAACCGTAGTTTTGTAGCAAATATTTTTTTTAGTGTAATAGGTACACAGCAAAATACTCACAACATATTATGAAACAGTTAGGAAAATTTAAAACACACTTTATTTATGACAAACTGTCACTGACGTTCGTAGAATAAAACCAACCTTAACAAACTGCACACAACATATCAACATCTCTGTGATTTTTGTTGCTGAGCGAATAAAATGATTACATTGGAATTGTATAGCAAAACGACAGTGTTTCCGTAAAAGAAGAAAATATATACGAAAAACTACTTATTGAATAAAAAAAGTTTATTGACTTCTCTGTGATATCCGCTGCTGAAATCTGGGTACTTGGGTCTGAACAGTCTCATTTGCGCTACCACTTTTAGCACCAAATTCTGAACATTTTTTTCTTAATTTATGATTTTACCTAGCTAGAGACCTTAATTTTTTAAAACGATATGTCATTTATCGATTTCAGCTAGGTATCGAAGAAGATAAATGGCATATAATAAAAACAAAAATTTAAAAAATCAACACGTTCTATAACTAATATTGATACTTTTGCCCTTTAAGGGTCGAATTACAAAAAAATTCTTTTATAAAATATTGTGTGACCAAAGCAGCCACCTCATTTATCGATTTCGGTTAGTTATCAAGAGAGGTAAAAAAAAAGTTTTGAGAAATGATGTTATTTTTGCCCCTTAAGGGTGTAATTTGGAGAAAGTTTTTTCTTAAAATATGATGTGACGATAGTGGATAATTTAATATTTAAACCGATACGTCATTTATTGATTTCGATTAGGTATCAAGGGAAATAAATAGCTCATGACAGAAAAATGCATTGTAAAAAATATTAATACTTTTGCCCTCTAAGGTTAGAATTTTTAAAAATTTCTTTCTTAAAATGTTGTAACGGAACCGAAGAATTAGGGCGCTAATGACCTCGCTGTCGACGCGCCCTAAAGCCACAAAAACAACAACAAACAACGGAACCGAAGAAATTACGAAGACCTTAATCTTTTAAATGATACCTCGTTTATCAATTTTGTTTAATTGTCAACGGAGGTAAAGGACTTGAGACACAAAAAAAGCATTTTAGAAATACTGGTATTTATGCCCTTTAAGGGTCGAATAACGAAAAATTCTTTCTTAAAATATAATGTGACTATGGCGAAGACCTTAATCTTTACTATGATCTATATCGGTTATATATCAAGGGAGATAAATGGCTCTTGACACAAAAATGCATTAGAGAAAAATTTATACTTTTCCCTTTAATGGTTGAATTCCAAAAACATTCTTACCTAAAATATGATGTCACAAAGCTGAGACATTAATCCTCATAACCCTACTTGATTTATGGATTTTGGTTAGATATTCAGGGAGATTAATAGCTCAAGACATAAAAAATGAATTTTAGAAAAGTTGACATTTTTGCTTTTAAGGGTCCAATTACGAACAATTCCTTTCTTAAAATATAATGTTACCACGGCGGAAACCTTATTCATTAATATGATACCTCATTTATCTATATCGGTTAGATATTAAGGGAGATAAATCGCTCGTAACACAAAAATGAGTTATTGAAAAATTTAAACTTTTTCCCTTTAAGGGTTGAATTCCAAAAACATTCTTTCTTAAAATATTATGTCACAAAGCTGAGACATTACTCCTCATAATCCTACTTCATTTATCGATTTTGGTTAGATATCCAGGGAGATAAATGGCTCAAGACATAAAAAACGAATTTTAGAAAAGTCGACTTTTTTGCCCTTTAAGGGTCCAATTACGAACAATTCCTTTCTTAAAATATAATGTTACCACAGCGGAAACCTTATTTGTTAATATGATACATCATTTATCTATATCGGTTAGATATTAAGGGAGATAAATCGCTCATGACACAAAAATACGTTATTGAAAAATTTAAACTTTTTCCCTTTAATGGTTGAATTCCAAAAACATTCTTTCTTAAAATATGATGTCACAAAGCTGAGACATTACTCCTCATAATCCTACTTCATTTATCGATTTTGGTTAGATATCCAGGGAGACAAATTGCTCAAGACATAAAAAATGAATTTTCGAAAAGTTGACATTTTTGCCCTTTAAGGGTCCAATTACGAACAATTCCTTTCTTAAAATATAATGTTACCACGGCGGAAACCTTATTCTTTAATATGATACCTCATTTATCTATATCGATCAGATATTAAGGGAGATAAATCACTCGTGACACAAAAATGCGTTATTGAAAAATTTATACTTTTTCCCTTTAAGGGTTGAATTCCAAAAACATTCTTTCTTAATATATCATGTCACAAAGCTGAGACATTACTCCTCATAATCCTACTTCAATTATCGAATTTGTTTGGATATCCAGGGAGATAAATGGCTCGACACACAAAAAACGCATTTTAGAAAAATCGACATTTTTGCCCTTTAGGGGTCGAAAAACGAAAAATTCTTTTCTTGAAATATAATGTTACCACGGCGGAGACCTTAGTCTTTAATATGATACCTCATTTATCTATATCGGTTTTAGATATTAAGAGAGATAAATCGCTCGTGACACAATTACGCATTGCAAAAATATTGATACTTTTGCCCTTTAAGGGTTGAATTCCGAAAAATATCTGTCTTAATATATGATGTCACTAAAGCGGAGATCTTAATCTTTAAAATGATACCACATTAAACGATTTCATATATGTATCCAGGGAGATAAATGACTCGTAACACAGAAAACAGCATTTTAGAAAGATTGACATTTTTGCCCTTTAAGGGTCGAATTCCGAAAACTCCATTTCTTAAAATATGATGTGACCAAAGTGGAGACCGTAAGCTTTAAAATGACACCTCATTCATTGATTTCGGTTAAGTATGAAAGAAGATACAGGCTTGTGACAGAAAAATACCTTATTGAAATAATATATATGATTAACCTGAATATTTCTCAAAGTGAAGAAAATGTTAACTTTAGCGAGACGATACTGAAATAAAATATTACATATACAGATCTTATGTTCAGTCCTTCTACAGCTGTTTATATAGATTTAGAACTTGAATTTACTGTTTAAACCTGACTTATTGCCTGAATTGACTTTTTAGTTGTTTATTGCCTGGATTAACTACATAAATTACTCTAAAGCTGAAATATCATGCGGTTCACCTGAGCCCACTATTCTATAGACAAATTTTGTCATACAATTTACGAAATTCTGGTTTAGCTTACAATGGTATGAAAGAAAATTTTACAGCAAACATAGTATTACATTTATGTTTACTAAATGCAGAAAAGATTGTTTAAGAAAAGGGAAATGACTGCAATAAAACCTTTTATCATTTCAAGGATGGTTGTTTTAAAAGTGGGGTTTTCTCCAAATTCAGAGAGACTATCAGGATTAGGTGATGAGCATTTAAGTACATCATTTAGCTTGAGAACTGGGAAATGTGATTAACCAGTCAACCATTATGTGAAATCTGAATTTCATCGGCTAGGTTAAAAAAAGAGGGTGTACAGATGACACTGTATGCTTCAAGTGAAAATGAAATACATGAGAGAGTGGCCATTAGTTAATGTTTGCTTGAAATGCAGGTTATTTCAACATCTACATATTTCCGTCTATTTGTACTCACAGATTTTCACTGTTCTGTTCTCTATAAAATAATATTTAACAAAATCCTTCAAAGAAAATTATCTTAAAACTTCACTAGATGAATTTTTTTACTCCAAAGAGCTTATTTATTGATGTTAGGTGTTTTAAAACTAACCTTATACTAGCAGAAATACAAATATCGCAAGAGAATATTTTTCAAGATACCTTCAGTCCTTCCGAAACGAGTATCAAATAAAAACTTTTTTCACAGCTAAAGAACACTGAATGACAGTATTATTACTGCTTTCCATTAAAACAAGTTTACTGTACAGCAAAAAATATCTTCTTAACAAGTAGTTATGGGAAAGAAGAATGTAGGCTGCTTTAATTACTAACTGACAGCTCCCTTATCCTGAGAACTGAAAGGTTTCATATATATCAATCATTAAAATTGCTTTTGGGGGGGGGGAGAGAGAGAGAGAGCGGGCCATTCAAAAAATCAAGATAATAAGTAAAATAATAAATTATATCTTTAGTAAATTACAGCTTCAAGGAAATGAACAAACAGAAAATATCAAATATATGAAAAAGCTGGACAAATGAATAGCTCAGTATAAAGTTTAAATAAAACTAGAAGATTATTTTTCAAGAAACAACTTGTACCAAAACATGAACTATCAACCATTTTTAAAAAGTACAAGAGCCACATTGTTTATTGGTCTTAAAATTAATTAACTTATACCAGTCCCAAGTACTATTTCAACGCTGCAGAGATATAATTGTGATGTCTATGCTTGTTTTATAGATTATCAGAAGGCCTTTGACAGGGTAAAGCATCAGAAAATGATAGAAATTTTAAAAAGTATTGGCTTGGATGATAAAGACCTCAGAGTTATTGTTAACCTGTACTGGAACCAGTCTGCTCATGTGAGACTGAAGGGAGAAAATACGGATGAAGTAAAAATTCTTCGTGGTGTAAGACAAGGTTGTATCCTGTCCCCCTTATTATTTAATATCTACTCAGACCATATCTTTAGGGAGGCGTTGAGTGATGTGGAGATGGGAGTGCTGTTGAATGGAAACTGGATAAACAACATACACTACACAGATGACACAGTCATATTTGCAGACAGTCAGGAAAGCTTACAATATCTTATAGATAGAGTATTACAATGCAGCCACGAATACGGACTTGACATTAATATAAATAAGACAAAAGTAATGGTCATTGGCAAAAACAACAACACCCAATGCCATATTATGATTAACCAGAAGATCATTGAATGTGTATCTTGGCACCACAGTAAACAGTAAACAGTACACAGTAAACAGTAAACAGCCAATGGGATCCATCTGATAATATAAAGTCACGTATTGGTAAAGCCAGGGCTACTTTCTAAAAAATGAATAACCTTTTTAAGAGTCGTAATTTATCAATTACTACGAAGATGAGACTCCTGCGCTGCTATGTGTTCACTGTCCTCTTGTATGGCGTTGAAACGTGGACATTAACAGAAACTATCAGTAAAAGGCTAGTATAAGGACCCAGGCTATTATACCTTGGTGAAGTATAGGGCCTAGTACCTTAACTGAATATTTACTTGAAGTGAAAAGTCCTCTAAATCTGCATCAATAATTTTAAATGACCGTGTAGCATGCCTGGAATACTCAACTGAAATGATTAACGGCTGCCACAAAGCTTTTTTAACCCAAAGCTGAGGAAAGGTTTCAGTCTATTACAAAATCACAAATATTCACTTGAATAAAAATTTGAAGTTTATTTTCAAAGTCACACTTTCAAAATTTGCATTCTACAGTCGAGTAGGCGATCGAACAAACGTTTCCAAAAAATTGCAAATTATGAAGAGGAAAAGAACCGGCCGATACCCATTTTGAAAAGTTCAAAGTTCAAAGTCATTACTAGTCACCCGTCAGAAAATTTAGCATGGTGGTCCGTCAAGCCATGCGGTCACTCAAAGTTCAACTATTTCCGGTTATAGCTTGGACTATTTCCGGTTATAGATTGGACTAATCGACACACACAAGCATCATACCGAGCGCGGATTACTTTCGCACAACGTTACCGGAGTAAAGACCAAAAGACGAAAGACAAAAGACAGCCCCCTCTCCTAGGCTCCTGCCTATATATCCCCATTCGCATACCACATGTATACGGACGCTTTCCAAAAATAGTATAGAAAGGTGTAATTATAGAATGTATTCTTACTTTACTCGTGTGTAGCCTGACCTTCAAGGATTATGAAAAGTATTTAGCAAAAATTCTCAAATAATTAGCTTTCTTGTAATTAAATTTAGTTTTCTGGCGAATGGCAATAGGTTTCCGAAAACCAATTAGTGATTCCCCAATTTCAGTCTTAATTCAAACACTTTTTAGGTGACCCTGCTGGATTGCAAATTACCGCAATAAAATTAGTGTCATCGTATTCTATAAAAATTCCTGATTCCAGTGGTATAAATTTTATTATGATCGGTGGTGAAATGGCAAAGTTATGAGTCTAACAAGATCTGGTTTCAAATGTTTCAAAAGTTAACTCGGTTTCTGGTTCATAATTATCCTTCTGCTGCTTATATCGAAAAAGTGAAATCATCTGAATTTTCTTTTAATTTAATTTCGAGTTTTAACAGTTGTTTTATTTACCTAAGTGGCTTGGTTTAATCATAATTTAATTTTGAAATTACCAAAATTTTGTTCTTAGAACCACGAGTTAGATTGGATAAAATATTAGTGCATTTCATTTTCAAAGTAATTTTTCTATGTTTATTCAAGTTAGAAAGCAGTTTTACAGTTTTCAAGATAGTATTTTCAATACTTTTAATTTCAACATTCTTCGGCATTTGCCTGGAGTGCAAAAGTCCGTATCTAAATTATTTATTTTCGGCTAAATGATTAAAGTCACGATATTTTTAATAATAACTAAAGTTAACATTTATTTAAAGATCTAGCGATTTGTAAAGTTTCAAGCAGATTGAATTATTTTTATTGTCAAGGTCAGATTAGCCAGGACTTCAGATGTGCGATTTGATATTTGACGAGCTTCCCATCAGACATCCCTGTGAACGAGGAAGTAGATATGTTCCCACGCTTCACGTGAGAACAGTCGCTAGGAATATTCGAGAAGTGCTGGGAGATATAGACTCGTGCGTACTGGTGTTCGGCCTCAGTCGTATGGAAGCAGTCGGCGCGATAACATGTAGCTCAGTAGGCCGGAAAGTTTTATACCTAGCACATCAGTGAAAGTTTTATTTTGGAGTAATGTCGCTTGTTTTATTCAAGTTAACCATAATGTCGTGTTAAAATATTATTTCTCCAAGTGAGGCCTCGGGATTGTCTAAATTAACTAAACTGTTGAACAATGGGAGCGCGTGACGAACTTTTACTAGCTTTCTTTAAATAGTGATTTAATTCTGTGAACTATTGGGGTGTGGTCTGGCTTGACCGGTTAATCGAACTTGTAAAACATTACTTTGGAAAATTCGTCTGATTGCCTGTACGGTTTTTGGCTTTGTGAACTTTTGAAAGAATATACTTATTTAAATGGCAATGAACTATTTATCATTATTGAACTTTACCTTTCCATGGATTTTAGGTAAAAATCTGTGTGGCGGCCGTATTACTCTATTTAAGCCAAAACTGTTACATCCAAGGCTACACACGGTCAGAGCTAAGACAATGTGTTTATGCTCCACCCCAAGCATAAGCTAGCGTCTTACAATGTTGTGATAGATGACGAAATGACTTTAAAATGTATATAAAAATCTGTTCTACAGCACGAAATGTTCAGAAATTTTAATATGTTATAAAAGATTTTTAGTTCTTTTAGAAAATCTATTTTTTAGTGCGAAAAATTACTGAAAACATATGATAAAAAATGTTGAAAGTGAAAGTGTTCCATGAGGAGTTTAAGGTTTTATTTAAGCTTTTTAAACGGCCCGAAACTACGGAATTTTAATGAATTTAGCTTTCTTTTGAATTATTATTACTTTGAAATTGCTTTACTCCATCGAAAAATGTTGAGAATTAGTGGAATAGTCATGTAACCAAAAATCTATTGTTAGTTTAAAGATTATTTACTATTAAAAATGTTTATTTAGTGCTTATATTAAGTGTTGTGGGTCTTTACTGCTTCTAAAATGGTCTATATATTGAATTAGTTAGCGGTATCATCTTCTGCATGAAACGTTTCTTATTTCTTACACTTGCAATGAAGATTATATGTTTACTGGAAAGCTTACTCCCTCCCTTATGCTTTAAACTAAGCAAACTAGAATTTACCAAAATTCTAAGGTGCTTACACTAGAAGCTTTTGAAATGTGGCTATATCAAAGAATGTTGAGAATACCATTGGCAGACCACACCACAAATGCTGAAGTGCTACGCGAAATGAAAAAACACATGGAAATACTGACCACCATAAAAACACGAAAGCTTCAGTACCTTGGCCACATCATGAGGAATAATAGCCGCTTTGAATTCCTACAATCTGTTCTCCAGGGGTAAATACCAAGAAAGAAAAGTGCTGGTAGAAGAAGAACTTCCTGGTTAAAAATCTAATAACATGGACCTCCAAGACAACTACGGAGTTAATCCGAGCATCAGCCAGCAGAGACGAGACAGCCAAGATGGTAGCCAACATCCGGAACGGATAGGGACGAGAAGAAGAAGAAGAAGAAGTCCCTGATTCCCCTTCCTGTAAACCACAAAGCCTTCACTTTCAAATGCCTTAAATCAATTGCTAATTAATGGTTGTGGCCCTCTCTGTCCTTCCACATGCTGCTCATAAATTTTCCACCTGTAATCATTCATATCTTACCAACATTTACCTTATACATACCCAGAATTTGCATCACCATGAAATGACTCTCAGACAGTTTTATTTGCTTCAGTTAATTAATGGGCTCCATGGTTATTTCCACACACAGAAAATCATTTCTATCTGATACCCATTATGTGGGAGACACATCATCCTGAAAACTCAAGTGAAAGTCTAACAGATTACCTTTCCAATGACTTTACTTCCAAGATATGTATCTGTTTTACCTGCTCCAAATGTTTGATACGATCCCCTAACACCTCCCTTATTAACTATAAACCTAATAAAATGACTCTTTTTGGCACATATTTTCATTCTATGCTGAACAACCCAATTTGATATCATCTACATATTGTAAATATAAAAATACTATATTGCACAACGCCATTTTTAAACAAACAAACTTCCGGCTTAAACCAACAACAAAATTGTTATTTTAAGAAATAAACAGAAATGATCCCAAACCACTAGACAGTGGCACTCCTGTTCTCATTTTTATATCATCTGACATTTCCTATCATGACTCTTTTCTTCCTCCCTCTTTGACAATTACCCACTAAGGAATTGACATTAAATTTACATAACAATTGTCAAATTCATGGGAGAGATCTAATGTTATTCTATCTATATGGCCTTTCTTATCTTTTTTACCTTAAATATCTGATAATGTGACAATTAAAATGCATTCAGGCAATAATAAGAAAGGACAGTTAAAATAAACTGTAATGGAGCAAGATCTTAAACAATTTTTTTAAATCTAGAAAGTCAGTCTTGTATCAGGATCATACAGGGTAGAAATGGACCATGTAAGGACCCAAGCTCATTCCAGGGTTGGGGTAGAGGCTTATACCTTAGCTAAAAGTTCTGTTGAAATTGACTAAAAAATTTTAAATTGACCATGTGCCTGCCTGGAACTCAACTAAAATGCTTAATGATCGCCACCAAATTTGTTTAAACCACAAACTTAGAAAAGGTTTTCAGTCTACTATCAAATCACAAAAAGTACACTTTCATAAAAATTTGAAGTTTATTTTCAAAGTCACATTTTCAAAATTTAGCATTCTACAGTTGAGTAGGCAATCGAACAAACGTTTCCAGAAAATTGCAGATTGTGGAGAGAATAGAATACCGACCGACCCCTTTAGAAAATTTAAAAGTTCTTAGTAGTGCTTAACATCCCAATCTGGTAAAGAAAAAATTCACTATGGCCAACATATGTTCCCAGGATAGCTCAACCAGTTTCCGGCTTCAAACAGACACACACCACAGCAACTTGCGCAGATTTACCTTACATAATGTTCCTGGGATATAGACTAAAGATGAAACCAAAAGACAAAAGACCTCTACGAGGTACCCGCTTATATAACCCGTCCGCGCGACATCAGGTATTCACCTACTTTCCCAAAATAGTGTAAAATGATTGTGATTATAGAAAGTGTACAAACTTTGACTGCATGTAGCCTTGTCCTCACGATACATAAAGAGTGTTTATGTTAGAATTCTTGAATGATCAGTTTGTTTATAAATGAATTTAGTTTAAATGGCGTATTGACACAGCATCCCAAAGTTCAGTGTTACTTCCCCTAATTTTACCTGAATTTTAAGTAATTTTTTGGAAATCCTGCTAAATTGCAAATTATCACAATAAAATTAGTGCCAAAATGTTCTATATTAATTCCCGATTCCAGTGATGTAAATTTTATGAATATCGGTGGCAAAATAGCTAAATTATCTATTTAAGAAGATTGTGTTTAGAATGTATCATAAATCAACTCGGTTTATGGTGAATAACTATTCTTATGCTATTTATATCAAAAAGGTAAAGTTATCAGAATTTTCTTTGAATTTAGTTACGTGTTTTGAAAGTTATTTTATTTATGGAAATGGCTTGGTTCATTCGTAAATAAATCTCAAGTGAAACCACGTGTGTTCAATGATGAAATAATTTTAAAAATGTGTATAAAATCCATTCTACTGCATAGAATGTTCTGAATTTTAAATATGTTATACTAGATTTTTGGTTCTTTCAGGCAATCTACTTTTTAGTTCGAAAAATTATCGAAAACATATGATTAAAAATTTTTGAAGTGAAAGTGCATTTATCGAGGTGTTTAAAAATTTATTTACGTTATTTACACAGTCTGAAACTACGAAATTTTAGTGAATTTAACGTTCTTTTGAATTATTATTATTTTAAAAATTATTTTACTTCATTTAAAAGTGTTCAGAAATAGTGAAATGCTCACATAGCAGAAATCTATTGTTTGCAAGTAGGACAATAATGGATTAACCTATTCCAGGTTAGTTTTTAAGTTTCTATATTATTATAAAAAGTTTGTTTAGCCCTATTACTAAATATTGTGTCTCTTTACTGCTTTTAAAATGGTTTATTTAATGAGTTAGATTGCAGTATCAGCTTCTATATGAAAAGTTCCTACCATAACCTGTACTTGTAATGAAAACTATATGTTTAGAGGAAAGTTTTCTCCCTCCCTTATACTTGAAACTAAGCCAACTAGAATTTACCAAAATTCTAAGCTGCTTATAACCAGTATAAATGATACACTAATGCCAAAAGTTTAAAGCCGCCCATATATAACTTGTAAATGGTTTATAACATTAAATACAATCATTCTGATATATGTTTATTTAGGAGCAAAATTTTTTATAAGAAGTAAATTCACGTCTAAAGTTTCGGTGATTGAAGTAACCAAAAGTCATATTATGATATCAGAATATGACATCAACAATAAGATTTGATGTACATAATAAAAGACTTAATTCAAATAAATAATGCAAAAATAACTATCACACAGTGTTTTAAGCATCTAAACCAACCTAAATAAAAAGTTTCAGCATTAAAAGTAAGCCATGAAGCAAGATATTGATATCTGAAATAAATTAAATTTTGATTTAAAGGCACATCAAAAGCAGTATATATACCAAAAAAGGATTTTTAAATAATAAGAAGGATTTAAGCTTCATTTTAAAATATAAAAGATTCCAGAAGTTTGCGAATTTTAAAGGAAGTTAATAACTATGTAGCAGTCTCAAACATGATATTAGACTAATATCAGATTAAACTAAGATTTATAAGCAATTCTTTAAATTTAAAAGATTTGTAGGGACTTAATATTTTAGGAGAAAATAAAAAATTGAAAGTACAAAAATTAATCCACTTCAGTAATTTATTGTGGCTAACCCAAGGCGTATTTTGAAAAAAAAATTGTTAAAACAAAAATATTCAAAATAATTTACTCTATCACATATCAATATCTGGTAATAATCAGTAAAAATTCAGTAACCATGGGAAAATTGAATGATCCAATTCGAATATTCTGGATGCTTCAATGTTTAGTCTATATAAAGGATGACATGGTTGCTGTAAACATAGTAGATTGACATTTTTAATAGGATGTAAGTGGAATCTAAGATGCTCTCGGAGGGATCTTGGGTGCCATTTTGATACTTTGAAATTTTATCAATATCATAGTCCATTTCAGTGAAAATGGTTTCGTCATTATACGGGACTTTGAAATATATACCTTTACCTCTATATACCTTTAGCATGCTGAAATTCACTTAGACCTACTCTCACACCCAGGCCACATTATTGGATGTGGATTTGTCCCTCTCCAATGGCTACCTCAACTCTTCAGTCCACATCAAACCCACCAACCCCAACAGTATATCCATTTTGACAGTTGCCACCTGTACCATACCACACGTTCCCTCCCCTATGGTCTTGGCATTCCAGGTAGTCACATATGCTCCAGCCAACAGTACCTGATAGATTATTCAAATAATATTTCACAAGCATTGATATCTCGCAACTACAGCTTACATGGGCAACATTACAACCTACTCAGCTCATCAATCATCACAAACCCGCAAAAGGCAACCACAGTCCAGTCTTGGTCACACAATACTACCCATACCTCGAATCCAGTAACAGAATTCTCTGGCTGGGCGATGATTTCCTGCAAACCTGCCCTGTAATGAGATCCATTCTTCCCAAAATTCTCCCTGCCCCCCCCCCCCCCCCCCCCGAGAACTTGTTTTAGCAGACCTCCTAACCTCAGCGAACTTCTAGTCCATGAACATAGCCTTCCTCATCCCAACAATGAGCCCCAAGGCTCTTTCCCATGCAACAGATCCCCCTGCAAGATGTGTGATTTACACCATGCCTCCACAACGTTCACCAAACCTGTCACAAGGGAAAGCTTCCCTATCATAGGATACGCTACCTGCAAAACCTCCAATGTAATTTACCAGTTAACATGCGACCACTGCCCGACTTCATAAATAGGTTTGATCACAAATCCACTTTCCATAAGAATAAATGGCCACCGACAGATGATGTTAACACAGATTTCAAAACACCCAGTTGCTCCCCATGCCATCACCCATGACTTGAATAATTTCAACTCATGTTTCATGGTCCATGCTATCAGAGTCCTCCCTAATAGCAGTAGCTCCTCTGAACTCAGGTGATGTTTACTTCATAGTCTCTTTGGTATAAAAAATATTTAAATTTTTTATATACTTTTTAAAATATTTTTAATACTTATTTTTTAAAATTATATATGTATATTTTAATTTTTCATATTTAGATTTAATTACATTTTGCTCTTTCCACCGACCAGAGAACAGTTTGGATATTTATTTATGCTCAGGTATTAGCTCTGAATTTCTGGCCCTCTACTTTTCCTCTCTTTGAATTTACCTCCACCATTTTCCTTGCCAAAAGCCTTCTATGAGGCAGTCTCCAACATCACCCACCTACCAAAATGTTCTCCTGTTGACAAAGGGCTCATGCTGAAAATTTCTTTATGAGTTGTGTTTTTCCCTTTTCTGTGTGTTCACACCCCACATCCATCATCTAAAGGTAAGTGGTGGCTCATTACCCTATACTAATTTAATTTATATATATATATATATGGTAAACAATGACTTTAGATGATAGATGTGAGGTGTGAACACATACAAAAGACAAAACACACACAATATAGTCATTTTTGGGTCTATCCCTGAGAAGAACATTATGGGGGGTGTTGTGGGAGACTGCCTCCCAGAAAAACTGATGGCCAGAAAAACGGTGGGGGTAAATTCAAGCTGAGGTCAGCTATAGGAGCACTTATTCAAAGATAATACCTGAGCATAGATAACTATCAAACCTGATCTCTGGTGGATGGGAAGAGAAGAGCTAAATATAAAATAAAATTAAACAAAAGATTCTATGAAGCTAAGCATCACCTCAGGTTAGTGATGGTTGAATTTAGGTAGAGGGGATGGAGCGAGTCAAGGATAATATAAAATAATGATAATAATGACCGGGTATTGTCTTAAGTTGAGACCAGGTGGTTGCCTTGTGCCCAGATAGTGGTAGGCTAGTTCCCACCTTCCGAGTTCAGAGGAGCTGCTGCTATTAGGGAGGACTCTGATAGCACAGACAGGGAACCAAGAGTTGAAATTATTTGTTATGAGAGATGGCATGGACAGGTATTGGGTGTTTTGAATACCGTCTGTCGGTGGCCATTTATTCTTATGGATAGTGGATTTGTGGTCAATCCGATACATGAAGCCAGGGAGAGGTTGCATGTTAACTGGTATATTACACTGCAGGTGTTGCAGGTGACATGTCTTTTGATTGGAAAGCTTTCCCCAGTGACAGGGTTGGTCAATGTGGAGGTGGGATGGTGCACGTTGCACATCTTGCAGCATGAGAAAGAGCATCGTGGCTGACTGTTGGGATGAGGAAGACTATGTTTGTGGACTAGGAGTTTTCTGAGGTTAGGAAACCTGTCTCCAGCTGCACCCACCTCTCATAATGTTCCCCCATTGACGAAGGATTTATCCCGAAAATTACTTTATTATTTGTGTTTGTCTTTTCTGTGTATTCGCACCCCACATCCATCATCTAAAGGTAAGTGGTGGCTCACTTCTTTATCCTAGTTTGATGCATATATATATATATATATATATATATATATATATATATATATATTAAACATTAGGATAGGATAAAAAACCACCGCTTACCATAGAAGAGGATTCCTGCGGCGTTGGTACACGAAAAAAACACACGAACACACATAGAATATAATTTTCGAGCCCATGGCTCTTCATCAGTAGGAGTGAGAAGGATGCACGCTGGTGGCGGCCAACTTGAAGTGTACTGAAATAATGGAACTGTTTGAGATTTCAACCTGCAATCTACAAAGGATTGTAGTCCATTGTTGGAGTACACATTTGTGATGTGGCTTTATAACAGGTTAAGTATACTGAAATTCAATAATCTGTATGTTTAATGAAATTTTTTAAAATAATTTTCAATCACTGCATGCGTGACATTCAAGCCTCACATTCGGGAGGATGCCAGTTCGAATACCTGTCGAGTCATCCAGATTTTGGCTTTCCATGGCTTCCCAAATTACACCAGGTGAATGATAGGATGGTTCCTTCAAAAGTCCAAGGCGAATTCATTCCAATTTCTTATTCCTTGTCCCATCCCGCAATGTCAATGAGGTGTAAAGCAATAAGTAAAAAATCATTCTTCTAAATCCTGTTTGGTGAACAATTGCCGCTATTAACAGAAAATCTTCCCCTTGTAAAGTGATGTCGCCATAAAGAGTTTCAAATGATTATTTCTGTGACTATTTAATGGTGACAATTATTGTTAGGTTGTAGATCCTTTTTAAGAGAACTACTCGTAAGCTGAAATGAAATTCTTTGCCTTTAAATGGTGGCAACGCGAAAACTAAGTAATCCTAGTGGGTTTTTAAATTGTAAAGGAAAGTAGTTTGCCTTTTATCTGGTGCTAAGGATCCTAATTTCAACAAGGTCAAAAGTGTAAATTTTGTTAATCTACTGAACAATAGTATTATGACAATTTCGCAGTATGGTCTTTGCAATCAAATGGAATAGTCTGAATGAGCAAGACCAATACTTTATTGTGAAAAATTTAATTGCAACATGGCGATTGTGAGAGAACTTAAGAATTTTTATGGAAATCTACAAAAGCAATCTTCAAATATAAAGGAGGATTAAAACTCAAATTTTGTAATAATATTGATATTTTATTTGTCTACAATTACTATTTTTCTCTTTGATACAATGAATAACATTTGTGTCATCCAAATACAACAATTAACCAGCTTAATTCCATTTTAAATACGTCTTGTAACAATAATAGGGCTAGAGTCTATCCGGAAGTTGAGTATATCACATTTCGGTGTAAATATTGAAATTAGAAAGCTGTATGCCAGGACGAAGTTATCATTCCTGTATTTTACCATTTGGATTCAACAATGCTGTTGTGAACTTCATTAGAAATCTTGATACTAATTAATAAAGTACATATTTATGTGAATGACATTCTCATTGCTAGTGAAACACTTGATGAAGACTGGGTGATACTTTAAGTGTTTACAGCATTGTGTAAATGACTATTAAGTTAAATTTTTTTTTTTTTTTTTTAACATTGAGTTCCCAAGACTTGTGATTATTCCCACAAGTATCGCTTTGGCTATAGACATGCTAGAAGAATTTAAAAACTTCCCCTAACAGAAAAACAAAAGACAACTTGAAAGTTTTTTTAAGGCTCATCTGGGTATTACCGCGAGTTCATATAGGGCAAATTTTATTTATTCCACAATTTTGATCTGTTGTTAAAAAAAAAAAAAAAAAAAAAAAAACACTCACACACACACACAAGTGTATCAACCAACTGTTTGGACTATGGTCGAGGATTGGAGCTGTTCCAAGAGATCTCTATTAATGATAGTTTAGAAAGAAGCAAGTAGGCCTTTGAAACCAGCAGAACATCATTATGAAATAATGGAACAAGCGGCTTTGGTAGTTTTCTGAAGATTTCAAAAATTCCAGTATCTCTTCCAAGGTTGAAAGGTCCTTATTTATATGGATCATAATGCATTATTGATCCTCGGCAAATATAAACTCTCACATGGCTGGATGACAAGATAGGTTCTTTTCTTTCCGAAATTTAACTAAAAAATTAAATACATACCAGACAATTAGAATGTGGTTGCAGATGCTTTCTCCCAGCTTACAGTAGGTATGGAAAATGAAGACCATGACTCACTCACATACAGAAACCTAAAGAGGTTAGGGGATATTTTAAAGATATAAAGACTTAAAAAGCTAATACTATTATGTCAGTTATGCACGGACTCAAAGTAAAAGACTCTTAGGGAAAATTAAGAGAACTCTACTGTCTGGAAGGGGGTATTTTGTTTAAGACAGACAATGAAAGTTCTGAAGATTGGAAATTATGCATACCGGACCAACATGCACATAACTTGATTCGGCACCATCACTTAAGTCATGGTCATTTTGAAGTTAGAAAGTGCTACAAATCACTACTGCAAATATTCTATTTTCATGACACGTACAAAAAAATCCAGTACATTATTGTCACTTGCCTAAATTGTCAATTCAATAAATCAGATAACACAAAGTGCAAAGGTGAAAAACATAATATTATACCATGCCAACCATATGAACTAATCACTGTCAATATCTATAGCCCATTACCACCATCATTTGTGCTGTAGTAGATGTTTTTTTCCCAAGTTTATCAAACTATATTCTCTTTAAACAGTGACAGCAAAGGCTATTTGCCCAAAGATAGCAGACAAGTATATCCCACAAGTGGGACAATCCAAGGGAATATTAACAGACAATGGTCCAAAGTTAACAGAGACGGAACACATTTCACACAAATGAACATTAAAATCTTGAAAAACTCTTATTATTTCCCACAAGGTAATTCTGTTGAAAGAGTAATGAGGAAACTAGGCACACTGTTCCGAACCTAAAGCAGTGATTATCACAAGTGATGGGTCTGGGAGCTGCCTCAAACAGAAGATGTTATTAATATGACACCACACAAGTTACCATCAGTGACATTACATGAGTTAATATTCCAAAAGGAACCACCAAGCTTTACTGTTGCTGTTGTATTTGCTTCAATAGATCCTGTTAAGTATCATTAAATGACATTAGTATACTTAACAAACTAATCCATATGGGACAAAACTCATTGGTTTGCAGTTCCTCCATTTGATTAATTTATAAACACTAGTGAAACTATTACTACTCTTTTGCTACGAGTCAAGTTATGTAGACTCTTTTGTGCTACAGGTGTGTAGACACAATAGGAATTAACTATTTGATGATTATTAAGGAAATCCACATATGCAATTTTTGAAAATAAAATAAGACTTAAACAATGAAATGTCATATTGTGTAGTAAAATTAATATTCTATTTGTCTACAAGTACGATTTTTCTCTTTCATACATATGTGTTTGCTACGATTTTATGATTTCCTTTTCGTGTTTGTTTTGCACATTTTGTGACTTACTTCTTTGGTAAAACATTTTTTGAAACTTGTCTTTGAACAATTTTGCAATGACTTAAGAACTGATACCAGTTGTAGATAGAGAAATATTCAAAATAACAATTTGTAATGTGACAGTAACTCTGTTATAATGGTGTTTTCAATGTTATCTTGCCATGTATTAGTATATTGAGGGTAAATAAGGTCTGAGAGACTTAATTTCCTAAATTTAAAATGCTATTAATCTTTGTGCACTGCATTCCCAAAAATGAGTAAAATTTTGTAATGGAGAAGTTGAAAAGTTCGGCTATGTGGACCTGAGCTGAAAAGCTATTTTGGTCCCCTAGGAAGTTGCAAAGTAGTGACAGTAGTGAGCTGGAAACAAAGCATAATATGAACGATTTAAAGTGATTAGCTTAAGATATTTCAGTAGGCAGTAGAGCGGCTATTATAATAAAGTATGGAGTCTTTGCAATGGAAATCATTTGCAGAAATTTGCAATAGTCTAATGAAAGGCATGTGATGAAAAGAAAGATTGGAGCAAGAAGATAAGCAGCCATGTTGTCTGAGGAAGAAATATTATGCAGATCGGATGTTTTCGTGTAAGTGATGGTAATCAGGACAGGAAGGACTGCAGCCATTGTAAATGTTTAACAGGAAACTGCCACAAAGAGTGTGAGCTGGATGTGAGCAGTTGTTCATTTGTTAGAGAAGATAAGTATGAATGGTGTAGAAAAAAGTGTATTAAAGTAATTGAACTGTCTGAGATTTCAACCTGCAATCTATAAAGGATTGTAGTCCACTGTTGTAATGGGTTAAGCATACTGAACTTCAATAAACTGTGTGTTTAATGCATTTTATTTATAACTTTCAATCATTGCATGTTTCTAAATCCTGTTTGGTGAACAATTGCCATTATGAATAGAAAATCTTCCCCTTGACATGTGAAGTATTATAATGAGTATTGATTATTGTAATGGCTACTCATTATTACTGTGACTATTTAATGGTGACAATTATTGTGTGAGTGGAGATTTTCCTGGCATACTGATGCAATATAGTGCTCTCGGGTGTCCAGCCAGATGGTGTTGTATAAACACAACGATTCGACACCTAGCTCTTATTTCTAGGCGGTGACAGCGAGCTTGTGACCAGAGAGGTAGCTGTCGAAACGTTGTGTTTATTAATATAATCCAGCTGGACACCCAAGTGAATTATATTGTGACAATTATTGTTAGTTTGTAGAACCTGTTAAAGAGAACTACTTCTAAGTCAAATCTTTTAAGGGTGTGGCAAAAAATTGGCTAAGTAATCCCAGTGGTTTTCAAGCTATTAAGGAAAGCAATTTGGTTCCAAGGATGCCAACTTACACACAGTCAAAAGTTTAAATTTTTTTACTGTACTGAACAATAGTATTGAGATGAGGTCATAGTACAGTCTTTGGATTTCGATGGATATACCCATACTATATTGTGATGAACTTAATTGTGACAATAATCTATTACTAGATGACCAGTGCGAAAATTTCGCGAATAAAATGCATGGTACAGTGAGGTTGAATATGATGTCACCAAAGCTTAGTCATTACTCTTCATACTCCTACTTCATTTACCGATTTTGGTTAGAAATCCAGGGAGACAAATGGCTCAAAACATATTTTAGAAATATTGACATTTTTGCCCTTTAAGGGTCGAATAACGGAAAAGAACTTTCTTAAAATATAATGTTACCATGGCGGCGATCTTATTCATTAATATGATACCTCATTTATCTATATCGGTTAGATATTAAGGGAGATAAATTGCTCTTGACAAAAAAATGTGTTATAGAAAAATTTATACTTTTTCCCTTTAAGGGTTGAATTCCAGAAACATTCTTTCTTAATATATGATGTCACAAAGTTGAGACATTACTCCACATAATACTACTTCATTTATTGATTTTGGTTAGATATCTAGGGAGATAAATGCTCGAGATTCAAAAAACGCATTTTAGAAAAATTGACATTTTTTACCTTTAAGGGTCGGATTACGAAAAATTCCTTTTATAAAATGTAATGTTACCATGGTGGAGACCTTAGTCTTTAATATTATACCTCATTTATCTATATCGGTTAGATATTAAGGGAGATAAATCGCTCATGACACAAAAATGAAGTGCAAAAATATTGATACTTTTGCCCTTTAAGGGTCAAATTCCGAAAAATTTCTGTCTTAATATATGATGTCACTAAAGCGGAGATCTTAATCTTTAAAATGATACTTCATTAAACGATTTCAGATATGTATCCAGGGAGATAAATGACTCGTAACACACAAAACATCATTTTAGAAATATTGACTTTTTCGCCCTTTAAGGGTCGAATTCCGAAAACTTCATTTCTTAAAATATGATGTGACCAAAGTGAAGACCATAAGCTTTAAAATGACACCTCTTTCATTGATTTCAGTTAAGTATGAAGGAAGATACAGGCTTGTGACAAAAAATACCTTATAGAAATAATATATATGATGGATCTTAGATTTCAACTTAGTTAAGTCCATGTGTAACGGCATATGTCTTTAAGCTGAACTTATGTTTGTTAATATTAATTCATGCTGATTATTAGCTTCTATTAACCCCTCTCCATTTTTATTGACAATGTCTTCTCCAAAACATCCAACAATGGGATCATTTGTTTCGTTTCCAGTTTTCACAATAATATTCCCTAATAATATTATTTCTTTGTGGTCAGTGCTTAAACTCAGCATCATTCTCAAGTCATTATAGCAGGAATCCTTCTTCAACATTCATTCATCATTGGTGCCTAGGCAACCATAACAACTACTGTGTTGGTTTTAATTCTGATTTCTACTTAGAGAAGTCTGTCATTGATTTGTTCCCAGTATCTTGCATAAAACCCAATGGTATTTCTGTAAATGTTACTGATCAGCCAACAACTACTTCTCCTCATAAGTCTCCCCATAATCTCTATCAACGTGGCTACTGCTATTTTCACAGTCAGTCTGTATCCAAAATTATCATGTTGCCCTCTATCCAAATTTTCTAACATAGCTGTAGACATTTCTAATTACATCATACTGTGCTCTTCCTCCAGCTATAATTTCCTTGTGGAAGCAGCCTCACTCTTTTCTCTGATCCCATGATATGTTAAACTAATACATTAATATAAAATCTAAAGGAATTTCCTTATGGGGACATCCATAAATTACTTGAGATATTTTTTTTTTTTTTTAAAAGAAAAAACATTTCATAATTTTTTTGAGACCTTAATTTTGGGATCGTCACCACTTTTAGACTTTTTTCTTTAGCTCCATTTTCTTCAAGTAATTAAAAACAACACCCCTTCCCCCATTGGTGAGATTTCATCACATCCCCCATTTCAACTCATGTAATTAATGGACATGGATGCCCCCTTATCTGTACTACCCAAATGTATACCATGGCTGGTTTAACACATCTGCATCCACTGACCATATTCCATATATATGATAAAAGATGCTACTCAAACAACCAATTCACATATCTCACAGAAAGTTCACTTACAGCCAATCATCTCTAAAATAAGACCAAATCAATAGGTAGATGCATAGGGAAAGTTGTTTTTACTACCTTCTCCAGGTACGGTAACCTCTAGTATCATACCTACCATTCCTGTCAAAATATTCGTGCTCCTCTTGTTTTCACTACAATGTCTTCTATCATTAAATCCTTCCTAGCACTTTTATCTTTTTTGTAACATCTGCTATATGAATCTCCAGTTTAAATACATCTGTGAGTGCCTCTTCAACTTGCAACAAAATCCTCTCGGGTGTCTGCCGGATGGTGTTGTTGAAACACGACGTTTTGACAGCTAGCTCTTCTGTCTTCATCAAGTATCTTGTAGCTGTCACAAGATGACTGTTACCACCTCAAATGGCTTAGCCAATCAGAGCGGACCCACCAGCATCTTGGACCGCCGGCATATCCGGGCGGAAAGGCACACATTGCGCCAGTTGATGGCCACAGCGGGCCGCGTAGGATAAAACCAGCACTCTCGACCAATCAGAGCCAGCGGGGCTACCACAGGTATAAAGGAGGTTCGATGGGTGACTAAGCCATTCGAGGTGATAACAGTCAGCTTGCAACAGCTACAAGATACCTGATGAAGACAGCAGAGCCAGCTGTCAAAACATCGTGTTTCTACAACACCATCTGGCAGGACACCAGAGAGGATTTTGTTGCATCAATACACCGGGAAAGTCTGCACTCACACACCTCTTCAACTTTCTCAAATCACTACAACCACCCCATTAAAGCTGTTTCTCACATAGTACCACTTACAACTAATTATGGCAAAAAATTATCAACTAGGAAAAATTAAATATAAAAGATGACAAACCAAACTTTGCACATTAGGAACATTAACATTAATATGGCCAAATAAAATATATTTAAATATTCAGTAACAACAGATGCTAAAGAACAAACATTGCTGAAGAATCAACATTAAAACATACTGCAAAAAAGGATGCACTAAGGTAGCAAAAACGTTCACAATTAAAAAATTAAAACAATGTCATTTAAATGGAAAAAAGAAAACACGTGCAACAAAAAAGGATTACTTAGAATCTTGTACACATGTGTAAATGAAAAGTAATGACCGTACTGTTGTACAGAATACCAATTGAAAGATTTATCAAAGTTTAAGTTATGAAAGTAAGTATCTTTACCAAAAAATTTACGCATCACTAGCAGGTAGCTGACTAATTAACTGCAATCAGAGATAAATGTGATGATATAATTAAATTCGCACAGAATGATACAAACAGTGATACAAAAACAAGCAAAACTGCTTCTGAAAAAGATGCTAAACACCAAATCTGTTGAAACTTTTTAACTGTTAATTTCTAGCTGTGTATTTATTATACATTCAAAGAGATTATGTTTTTACTAGTTCAGCGATTGCTACCTCATTAAAAAAATCACAAGAAATGATAAATACTTTAATAGCTTTAACAATATATGATATTTTTGTGTTCCTCTTTTACCTTTGCATTTGGATTTTGATGTAACTGAGGTATGAGAGAATGCAGCATATCAAATCCATTTTTGATATTACAACGTCGTTTTTGCTCAGCATTAATGTGGCACATTCGTCGGTGTTCCTGAAGAAGAGAAAAATAAGTATTATATTATTGTCCTTAAGACCTACAAATGGATAGGAAAGTACCAGAACATTTTTCTATTCAGAATAAAATAAATACATTCTAGAATATTTTTGAAGTAATTACAAATATGAAAAGATTGAATGAAGATAAATTTCTTTTCATCCTTACTAAAGACTTTAATGATAATAATGAGAAGGAAAATGCAATAAGCAATGGAAAATAACGTAAGATGGGTAAAGTAAACTGAACAAATACCATAAATGAAGGCAGGAGGGCAGTGACGAACACAAAAAGATGAACTTGTATAATACTTTGGTTGGTGGTAAACCTTAATCTTGTGAGCAGGGAGGCGATTACATATCAAGGCTTGCCATGGAAATTCTGGTGGCAGGCATCTCCTATCCATACTGTGTATCTCATCTGTTCATAAGACTTAGGATCACCATCAAAACATTGAATTATATAGGTTTATCTATTTTTCAGTGCTTCTAGTTGCTCTACTGCCCTCATCAAGGGTATTTGTTGGGTTTGCTTTATGTTTCCTTCCTTATTAACTAAAGGATTTATGAAACTAGGACAGATAATCAATTAAGAGTATTTCATATCACTGATAAACAGCTTTTTATGCTGTTATTAATTTTTACAAAGAGTAAAATATTAAAAGATATTATCTAGCCACCTTCGGTGGAGGTCCCGAGTCTCTTCTTGGGCCTCTGTAAGGTGGTGACTGTGGGCTGCCTAGAGGTGAACTCATCTCTGCTGTTGAGTTTTTGCTTGACCCCACAACTGTCATCTGTAAAAATCATGCTGGCATCTTTAAAAACCAATTTATAAAATAAAGATTTTATTAAATAACAGTCAAATCATTGTGCACACAACAGAGCATAACAAGCCAGGCTATGAAATGAAGCATCAATAACTTTTCTGAAAAGACTAATTGAAAAGTGTAAAATGAAAAATTATGAACAAGTAATGGACATGCAGAAGAAGTCAGCAGTAGATATTAACCAGTAAAATTTTTACAAATTAGGATACTGAAATGAGCCACCTCTTAACATAGATGATGTTTGTGGAGTGTGAACACAAAAAAAATTAATAATAATAATAATAATAAAAACCCAGATGAAAACATGCGTGCCATAGTAATTTTCAGGTCTTAGCTCCTTTATCAATAAAAGAACATTGTTGAAGGTGGGTGTTGAAGACTGCCTCAAAGACAGAGACTATGGAGGGACATGACCAAAATAAACAACATGAGAGGATATAAATATTAATAATAAAACTTTAAGTAGGAATATTAAATATGAGAGCCATAAAATGTGAAAAATCTTGATAAGAAGTACTGGATCTGCTGGAAGGTACTTATTGGAGATTGAGACCAGCAGGATGTCTGGTGTCAAGGATATGTTGGTAAGGTTGTTCTCACCTGCAGAGTTCAGAAGAGGTTGTGGATTCAGGAAAAACTCTGTCAGCTCTTAGGGAACATTTTTGGAACTTGCCAATTTATTACTGTGATGAATTCAATCGATATTGCCAAACAAATTAAAATACATGAAAATCGGAATTCTGGCGGAAGTGCTTACTCTATAACTGACCTATTTGGCTGAACACAACTGACTTTCCATCACCAACCAAATAATCTTTCTTCTACTCCTTTTTCAAAACCCAACTCTCTGTTCGTTCTGAGGGATTATCATTTTCTCCGACACCGAAGATCAACTATGCTCTTTTGTCTGGGACTTTTTAGCATTCTGCTGCAAATTCTCCCCCTCCCCACTTCCTCATGGCAATACCACTTTGACCCAATGGAGGACACTGACTACCAGTGTGATGTTACAGAGTCTTGTCAAGATCAGTTCAAACATCCATCCCAACTAGACCCATCTCTCCTTCTCCAATACCATTCCCTACTCTTGTTCCAGAAATTCCTCACATCCAATATGTCCTCAACCTCTCTCGTTAACTTGATTCCCTACTCCACCAATCTAAGTTCTACTGAAACCCAGGGTATGAGACAGCTGTCCATTAATAAGAACATTTAAATCTTCCTGGCTGTAGTTATGCACCGCAATGATTATGTGGCTGAGGCCTTGATACTGCTCTCTTACACCAGCATGTACTGTCCAAACCCTACAACTTCAATTTGCCAAGAAGTACAAAATTTCCTTGACCTTGTGACATTACAACAAGCTAGCGATCCACTATTTAAGTGTATCTGTGCATGTATCGATAGTCGACAGAGCCAAAAGCGCTTCTTTGAGCTAGACTCGCTGTAAGTCAGTCACATTTAAGGTCTTGGAGAAGTAACGCAGGAATTTTTGTGATGGTGGGTGTCTAAGTGAGGTGCTATGAAGACTTGTCTGGGTACATTTGGATACGTAATACGCGCTTCCACGTCAGGAAAGAAATATTGGCTTTTGCGTCCGCAGCGTCAGACAAGCCAAGTAATATAAAACTGTATAAATACGTTCAGGGAGACCGTGTAATGTATGATAGTGGACTAGTGATTGTTGTGCAGGTATTAGCTGTACTAGTAATTGAATAAACATATTCCAAATTATTCCACTCAGAAGGACTTGTGATCATCAGATAAATGATATTTAATTTTGGTTGGTGGTCGGCGTATTAATGTTAACTGTAAACTGTTTAATAAAAGTGTTCTTTAGCATACATTATATGTGCATATGTTTGATGTAGCATTTCCTTGTGAATCCTCAAAATCATGGAGGACTGTAAGTGCATACTAATACATTAACCATCTAATCGTGGCAACCGCTTTAAGAAATAATAATTTACGAAGTCTTGATGCATCCATTAGGTGGCTCAAAAGTATAACGTAGTAGTGACTATCATTATAAACCAGGTAAAAGCATGAAGTTTTACAACCGCTAAGGGATCTGTGCCCTCATTCCTTACGCTGAAGATTTCCTGTACCCACACCTTGTATCTTCTTCCAAAGATCCACAAGACTGGAAACGCTGGAAGACCTATACTTGCAGCCTACGAATCACACGCTGACGGATTTTAGCTCTTTTGGATCAACACTTTCAACCTCACAAACAGGGCCTCCTCTAATTCATAGCAGATACCTCACATCTCCTTGAAGATCTTTCCACAGTCTTCACTCCTCTGTCACCTTTTCTCGATAGATGCCACATCCTTGAAACTAACATCTCTCATAGTCAGGGCCTCGGTTACATGGAAAATGCAACCCACTGCAGCCTTCCAGCACATCCTACTTCTTCTTCTCTATGGTATGCTTTATTTTATCAAAAAACTTTTCCTTCATCTCTCAAGTTTACCACCAGCTATGCGGCACTGCCATGGGTACCTGCATAGCCCCATTCTATGCAAAACTATTGTTGTACCGTCTAGAACAACAACTAGTAAACAAAATCTGAATCAAACCTCTTGCCTGGTTCAGATAAATATATGACATTTTAATGTTAAGACCCACAATGAAAATCGCTTACTAGATTCCCTCCACTCCTTAAACAGTTGCCACTCCATCAACTTTACCTGTACTTACTTCCATTTCCATGTCACATTTCTGAATAGGCTGGGGAAAAATATATTGATGTATCGAAATATCGATATTTATTATCATTATTTTTATTTTTGATATATGAGGAATCAATATTTTTTGGAATATCAATTACAAGTACCAATTTGATATTTTTAGTACAAATGCAATTCACTAACAAATTTAAATGTTATGGACTTCTTAAGATGTGAAAAAGAAGCATTTGACACAAACTGTCAGCACTAGATGTGTAAGCTATCTGTTAAATTTTGTAACTGCATGACAAAATTTTGTTCTCAGAACCACGAGTTAGATTGGATAAAATATTAGTGCATTTCATTTTCAAAGTAATTTTTCTATGTTTGTTCAAGTTAGAAAGCAGTTTTACAGTTTTCAAGATAGTATTTTCAATATTTTTAATTTAAAAATTCTTCGGCATTCGCCTGGAGTGCGAAAGTCCATATCTAAAGTATTTATTTTTGGCTAAAGTATTAAAGTTACGATATTTTTAATAATAACTAAAGTTAACATTTATTTAAAGATCTAGCGATTTGTAAAGTTTCAAGCAGATCAAATTATTTTTATTGTCAAGGTCAGATTAGCCAATGTTAGGACTTCACATGTGCAATTTGATATCTTACGGCTTTCCCATCAGTCACCCCTGAGAAAGAGGAAAAAGATTTGTTCCCACGCTGCGTGAGAAGCTGCTAGGAATATTCGAGAAGCAGGAAGTGCTATGTGAATATAGGACCGTGCGTGCAGTTGTTCGCCGCTCAGTCTGCCAGGAACCGCGAACATGATAGCACGTAGCTCAGTAGGCAGGAAAGTTTTATATCTAGCACATTAGTGAAAGTTTTATTTTGGAATAATGCCGCTTCTTTTATTCAAGTTAACCTTAATGTCGGGTTAAAATAGTATTTCTTCAAGTGAGGCCTCAGGATTGTTTGCTTTTACTAAGCTGTTGAACAATGGGAGCGCGTGATTCTCTTTTTCAAATTACTACAACTAGAAGTTTGAACTATTGGGGTGTGGTCTGGCTCGACTGGTTAAGCGAACTTGTAATACATTACTTTGGAAAAGTCGTCTGATTGCCTGTACAGTTTTTGGCTTTGTGAACTTTTGGAAGAATATACTTATTTAAATGGCAATGCACTACTTATCCTTATTGAACTTTACCTTTTCATAGTTTTCTGGTTAAAAACCTATGTGGCGGCTGTATCATCTTTACTAAGTCAAAAACTGTTAAATCCAAGGCTACACATGGTCACAGCTAAGATTCAAGCTTTAGGCATAACCCCACCATATGCTCGGTTCTTACAGATGCAACTCCTACTCTTATATGTCAAAACAATTTGTTAACCTGTCAGCACTTGTAGCTAAAATATTATCTACAAAAATTCAATCAAATAGACCTGGTAAGATTTGGGTGAATTGCTAACACTTCACGCCAGCACTTTCGGAAATCATCCTGAATATCTGATATGCCAAGTATCGCCTGTGTCCTACGAAAAGTGGCTTCTGCGGTTAACTTGGCGGTTCCGGACAGCAGGAGTACATTGACAGGGGAACACATAAAACAGAGTTCTTTTGATTTCTATATGAGACAAATACTGGTCTGACTGATTGTAAAAATAAATAAATAAAAGTTTCTCTAATTTCTACAGGTGTCTTTAATTTTCAGAATTTTCTTAAATATTCTGATACAGTTTGGTAATAATTTTAGATGATTACTGGCTTCAGGCAAAAATATTGATAAATGAAAATATTAATTATTTTTTCTCAATACTTTTTGCAAATGTCGATATGATATTTATCAATATATGTTTTTCTACCTGTCCATCCCTATTTCTGAATGTTGACATTTCATTACAGAAAAGGTCCGATCGTACACATTAAACCTACAAATTTACAGCAGTACCTTCACTTCAACAGCTGACATCCTTTCCACACCCAACATTCCATTCCTTCCAGAAGGTCCATCCATGGCAAAAAACACATTTGTTCTGAAAAAAAAAAATCTCTCCTCAGGTCTACCCAAAACCTATCCCAAACTCTAACCTTCTTTGGCTGCCCCCTGATTTGGCACAAAACCAAATATTTCATGCTACAACCCATCCTCCACACCTCATAAAACTAATCGCAGCCCCACTTTCATTATTGAGATCTTTTCTCATCTTGAGTTAATTAACTTAATCCTGCTGGCAACGCTTGCGTGCAGCCATCTCACTTCTACTGAGGAAGAGCCATGCTCGAAAATTTTATTCTTTGTGTGTTCGTGTTTTTTTCGTGTACCAACGCCGCTGGAATCCCCTTCTTTGGTAAGCGGTGGTTTTTTATCCTATCCAATGTTCAATATATCCGCTTTTAGCGCCTTTGTTTCCTAACAATCTATATATATATATATTCAATGGTGAACCTATCTCACTTTCTTCCTATCATATTTCACCTATCAAACTGTCAACCAGCTCAGAGACTGGGAAGGAGGGAAAAGTTTCTGTGCCAGTCACAAAAACAACTGATACAAGATTTCGTTTTGTAGCAATTATTTTTTACTAAACGGCATTAATGTACAATATACATCCCATACTGCACACAGGATAACATCAAATAATGGCAAGAAAACAAATGACAGTATATATTACAAGCAGATATCTAATTAACACACATAACAAATTGCACTTCAGTTGCATTTAGGGAATCACTGAGTTGGCAGCCAGGGTATAAACTGTTATGGATTGCTTGTCATTCTGCTTCACAGTCACATTCCAAAGATCAAGCCATATTACACCTGCATATTAAGTCAAAATATCTGTCATGGTTGGTCCTAATCCTTTTTAGGCCAGTCCACATTCTTCTGGAAGATCAGAGATATGCCGTAGATCACTTCAGTATGATAGTAATGATTTCTTCAGTTTCTTTTCCATCACTGATTGATATCAAACTGAATTTGAACTAGGGTTTTGGGTGTCATAATGGGAGATCATATAATCAGAAAATTAATGTATTGGGAGCTGCTGGTTATTTTGGATTTTCCAACATTCTCTAATGATTGCATGTTGATTGTGCAACTAGAGAGGAGGAAATGTGTCTAAAAACCATCAACCATAAGAAATAAGTAGTTTTTATTGTTCCAGATATCATCTGCAAGGTTTTGTTTATCCCAGTATCAGCTTTCTTTGCATGTATGATAATGAGCCATAGGGCACCAGTATTGAGTTTAATTAATTTAATTGCAATTGCAATGGAGCACACGCTCCGGTGGCAATTTCCCTACACACCCAACTTCCCCCTATCCTACACTCACCTATATTTGCGCTCTACAAATTTTAACTTTAAATTCTTTTAACATTTTCGGTAGGTTATTCATCATTCCCAATGGTAACTCATTCCAATCCCTGACACCCTTACCTAAAAAATAAAATCTTCCCACACCCTTGTGCCTGAAATCGAGTGCCAGCTTGTGGTCATGGTCATCTCTTCCCTTCCATGAACTACCCTAAATACCTACTGCAATATCTTTCCATGCCTCATCGCCAGTATACGCCCTGTACACTCCCATTAACCTCCTCATCCTCCTCCTGTCTTGCAATGAATCCCATTTCATCTCCTTTATCATATCTGTCACTGCAGAATAAGTCAGCTCCTTAAGCAGATGAACAGAGAGAGTTGAGGCTGATGAACCCCATGTAGTGCCACACAGCTTTTTTATGATGTTGCTCCTAGTACAGAGTTTGTTAGGTGATATTTGTAGCTCAGGGTTCTATCCCACCCAAATACAGGGTGATTCATAAGTCTTTTTGAGATTTCAGACATTTATTGTTCTATAGCTATGAAAGATAAAGCAAGAACGGTCACATCTATAGATTCGTAATCACCTCAAGTTTCACTTTATAACAGGTGTATTGTGGTATTGCCTCATTTAGCCACTAGTGAATAGTCAAAACAACATGGGGTTCAGTGGTGAAAAGAAATCATTCTATAGCTCTGAATTCAATAAATGTGAGTAAGTTGTGGAAGTGCAACAGGAATTTCATAGTAGACATAAAACAGAACCACTTGCAGACAAGTCCTTTATGATATACCATCTTAAATGAAACTGATTGCCTGTGCATTGCAATATGTGTGTGTGTGTGTGTGTGTAGGATCTCTAATACAAGACTGAAATCTGTCATGTGACCAAAGATGCACAAACTGAGCACCTGTAAGGTAAATCAGAAACAGGGAGAGATTTTGGATCTAAAGATGCGAGTATTTTTTCTGTATCTATCTTAGCCACTACATAATTAATGTACAAAAATCTGGTGAGTCATATGAATAACCTTATACTTTTGACAGTTGCAGTTTAAATACCACACAACAATTATCTGATACAATAAAGGAGCTGGATTTGGAGTCACTGGAAGACAGGAGGAGGGTGAAGAGAGTTCTGGAGTGCACAAGGCATATTTTGGTGATGGGGCTTGGAAGGATATTGGTTGAAGGATTAGGAATAAGGCATGGAAGAGAAAAGATGATGATTACAGCAAGCTTGCACTCAATTTCATGCATAAGGGAGTGGGAAAATTTCTTTTGTGAGTAAGTGTGTCAGGGATTGGAAAAAATTACCAAGTGAAGTAATGAATAGTTTACAAAAAAAGCTGTAGTAATTTATATTTAAAATTCATAAATTGCAAAAGTAGATTGGAGAGGAATTTAACACTCAAAGCATATAAGATAATAATAAGAAAGTGGTAATTAGATAACTAAGGGAATTTCCACCAAAGTATGTGCAGTTAAATTAATAAGTACCTGGCTGACCAAACTTCACTTGGTATCTTTCAGTTTCTGTACAATATGCAAGATTTTTCATGAAGTTAAATGATTTTCTTCAAGGCTTCCTAGGTATTTTCCTTGCTATAACCAAGGAGAAGCTTAACTATCATCTGTAGGATTACTGGTGCTTGAAACATCTAAGACTTGCTCATTTTCCCCTTTAAAATCATGTTACAAACTTGAAAAACAAAACGTTATCTGCTTATGACATTTCATCCTAATTGCTAGAGCCATTTCCAAGATTATATGATTTCTCACCTCATAAATTTCTTTTAAAGAGAAATCTTAATGCTAATTAGGAATTAATTTAATGGTGCAAGATTGATGGTAATTCACTTAGATGAGTACAACTTCAGCATTAAATTTGTTTGCTCTGAGAGAGGTGAGGGAGTTGGGTTACAAAACTTTGGTCAGACCGTTGCTTGAATATGGTAGTGTAGTATGGGACCCTCATTTTACGTATCAAATACAGGAGTTTGAGAGAGTGCAAAGGAGGGCTACTAGATTTGTTTCTGGAAATTATCGCAGAATGCAATCAGTGATGGATATGATGGAGCTGAAATGGGATTCATTGCAAGACAGGAGGAGGATGAGGAGGTTCATGGGAGTGTACAGGGCATATACTGGCGATGAGGCATGGAAAGATATTGGAGTAGGTATGAAAAGTAGTGCATGGCAAGGAAAAGATGACCACGACCACAAGCTGGCACTCGATTTCAGGCACAAGGGTGTGGGAAGATTCTCTCTTTTAGGTAAGGGTGTCAGGGATTGGAATGAGCTACCAAGAGAAATGATGAATAGTTTACTGAAAATGTTGAAAGAATTTAAAGATAAAATTTGTAGAGGGCAAATGTAGGTGGCTGCAGGACAGGGTGAAGATGGGGGTGTAGGGAAATTGCCACCAGAGCCTGTGCTCCATTGCAATTAAATTAAATCAATATACAATGAATTGATAGTTAATTTCTGTCTCACAACTAGTATGCTAAAAAAAGGATTTAAATATGAAAATTTCAATATTTGGAGCTTTTTGTTCTTTTATGGGTGTGTAATATTCTACAGTTATTCAAAGTAAAATGCAATTCCTTCCTTTTCCTAATGTATTTTCAAGACTGCATTTTACCCTCATAAAATTCTAACAGCATTCTATGGATAGTAGCAGAATGGTATAGAAATGGTGGAAAAATCTTTATCACTAGAAAAATATGCTATACACAGGGGCTAACAATTTATGCTAGTTGGGAGGAAGAGAGGGGGGATGGAGTAGAGGAGAGGAGAGGGGATTCAAACTAAAAAAATAAAAAATAAATGAATGCAGTTAAAATGAAATGAAAAGATTTTAGTTGAAATAAAAAAAAAAAAAAAATCTTTTTAAAAAGGAAAAACATCAAATATTATAAGAAAAATTGGGTTCCTTTTTTGTTGGTTTGGAGGCATTGTGCTATTAAGTTCTGTTACCTGCTTTTGTTGCTATTGAAACGTATCATGTGATACATCTCATTTTAATATTCACAAGTAAGTGAAAAGATTACTGTCTGTGTGAAGGGGAGGAGTTTGCAAAATTTTCTGTGCATGCCGAGAGAAACCAGAGGCGACTGCATGATGTGACCACCTCGTGTCACCACGTCACATGATTTGAGACAGCTATTGTTGAGGGTAATGGACCAATAAATGCGCGGCATGTTGGTTATGTGTTAATGTGGTTTTACTTTTTTTGCTTCAAATTGTGTCTATGGACAGGGAGGCAGTTTGAAGACGCTTTTGCATTGTGTGGGATCATAGTATGATGATCATATGCTGCCACCAAGTGCATATGTAATACATATTGTAAGCTACCTTACTCTCTATTTTCGATATTCAGTCAAAATCCAGCGAAGTTTGAGGTTAACATTCAGTACAAGATACCATAGTTTGAAATCGAAATAACAACATTTTAAGTTCAGAAAAGTAAATAAACAACACATAGCAACCATAAATAAGAAGTTCCTAGTAAAATATAAACCATAAACTTACCTAAATGAGCGTAATCCATAATAATCCTGAAGTAAAATACACAGGTTTGTTTACACAACCACAACACTAATATTACGCCAAATTAAACACTGTAAAGCACTCTAATAATTATAATTTCACCATTTGATATTAAATTCACTAATAACTCGCAGTTCCAGACTAATTTAAAGCAGTAAATATGATTTCTAAAACATCTCCACATGGAGTGAGCTTAAATATTTAGTTTCAGCACATCTAAACAGTTTCAGAGCTTTAAAAGTGAATTTAATCAAGTAAAATAACTGGCCAGTTAATATTCTTTAAGTTTCCGATAACCATCAACTAATAAATAGAAGATATAAATAAATAAAAGTCCACTTTATGATGGCGTCATAGCAACGAACTTGAAAAATTGAATTACCCCCGACTAACATATTTCACGAGCTAAAAACTTTTCTAAAGTACTTAAATTAAATAAAGGTTCGATTTAAATTTAGTTTCAGGCCACAACTGCCTTTAAATAAAAAGTGAAATATTCGGTTGCCCCATCCACGAAACCAGTAAAATTTAGAAATTCTATAACTTCTGATAGCCTTAACTGATTTAAAAGATTTTTACACCACTGGACTCAGCAGGAGCCGGGGAACACTTTGAAAATAATATTAACTTGATATTTTAAAGTTTTGCAAATCCATATCTCGCATGTGACGTATGATGACGTATCACAATACTCGAAACAAATGTGCTTTTAAATTAACCAACTTTCAAAATTCATTTTCACCGGTCTGGAAGCTTTAAAAACAAAACCAATCACATCACTACACTTGTCTCATTACGCTCTTCATCTTGTGATTTTCTGGTAGTTTGTAGTTAACAGATTCTTTTTCCAGATAGACTATTGTCTCGGTCAGTAGGCCATTTTGATAAAAGTGACCCGGGTGTGGTTTTTTTCGCATTTAGCTGAAGTATCTTGTCGGGTTAGGATGTAGTGCTCTGTTAGACGAGTTTAAGCAAGACCGGCACAGGCTCGCGGTGGCTGATGGGTAGACAGGATTAGAGTAGTATGGCGGACCGACGCCATTACTAACCAGGCGTGGCCAACTCAAAAGTCTAAAACTTTCCGACATGTGTTCATCTTAACTTTCAATTTCATTCGGCGTGGTGCAGTCTGTTGTGTTTCATGACTTGTGATCTTCGGCAAATGATTTTCTCCGATTGCCATTGCTAACTGTGATTTTTGTAAATTCTGTGAAAAATTTTAAGAATATATTCTACAGTGATCAGAACTTAGACTTTCATTTCTACTTTAGTACCTTTCTTACAGGAGGTTAATCTGTAAGTGGCAACCACATTAATTATTACAGTTAGCATTCTACAAGGGTTTACATGGTTATAGAACTTTTTCCGAACTTTGATAACTTTTTGGATGACTTCAAGTTTAGGTGTACAAGCCGATACCGACCCCGATAACCGCTTGGATCCTAACAATATGAAAGAAGATTCTATTGCCAACTGACCTCGAAGTGCAGCCATATGACCACCGCAATGATAACAGTATGGCAATCAAATTAACTGTTTGCAAAAGTGTAGTTTTTGGTATCCATGTTGACCTCAGAACTTATGCTCCAGAAAGACAGATATTAATTTATTTCTTCTGCATTAAAGATGATCTATAGTTGTTGAATGTTCTTTGTAAATAAATTTCTGTCATGCGTAAATGTGGAAGCAGTGGTTTTGTAATTATACAAAGAAATCCCACATCCTCCAATAGTCAGTTATTAATATAGCTATAGAATTTTCATAACAAACTATGCAAAGTTCGACAATAATTAAAATTAAAGAATAAAAGGAAGGTATATTTAAGTGGTTCACTTCACTATACAAGAAAACAGAAATTTTTTACCATCAGTAATTATTAAAAACTAGCAGATCTGGCAATTCTTCACTGTTGCTAGACTTGGCTAAACATATAGATTAAATGAATACATTTGAAAGTTTACATTAAGTTAAAGTTAGATATTTACAGACAAATTTTAAATACAGTTTCATTCAATTTCAAATTCATCTGGGATATACAATGTTTTTGGTGATTCCATTTGATATATATATATATATAAAAAAAAATTCTCTGTTCGTTTAGGAGATATGTGCTAAACACAGAAAAGATGCATGTGTAAATCCGACTTAAGAGGGGTGAAAGGAGAAAGCAAATGCAGTTTTGTAAACAAAATGTCAACATCCCTTTCACTAATTTTGAAGCATATGAGTGCAAACTTCCTTTGATATCGAATACAAACTGAATATTTGTGTGTTGTCGTAAAAACTTTGAAATAATTTTTAAAATTCAAGTTTGAATTTCTTGGTCAGCAATTGTTCAATCGGAATCAGTCCAGGGTTGTTTAATAGAAAATGTAAACACTAAGGATATCGCTATCTACTTTGAATAATTTCCTCACCGTTTTTGAGATATTTGCAAAAAATTGTATGGTTTAAAGTGTAAATTTTGTTTGTTATGGTAATGGGGGAAATTGGTTTGTTTATTGTAAACCAAATGTAAACAGTAATTTTCTCTTTGTTTTAATGTATACGGGTACAAATTTCCATTCAAATCAAATAAAAACTGAGAGTTGGAAATTAGGAAAGGGTGCAGAAAAGGTTGGGATTCTTGTACACTAAATGTAGACAGTATTTTTCTGTTTCTTTTAAAGTATGCATGTCCAAAGTTTACTATTACTCCGTGATTCACTAAAAGTGTGTGGCAGAGGGTGCATTGCACCTATCCGGAAAGATAATGGATTGGAAGGGATATACGGGATATGGCAGGAGGCCCCCATGGGCTATTGTGAGGAACCATCCCAGCATTCACATGGAGCGCTCCAGGTAAACCATGGAAAACCCAGATCAGGACGGCCGGAGTACTTTATCGAAAGCTACTCCTGTTGGATTTTGTGTTTAGTCGCCCGGTAAATGCTTTCTATTCCACTCCCTAATCGCTCGTGAAAAAAATGAGTACTGAAATGAATCGGTTCTGGCCCTGATTTCTCTTATCTTATTTTCCGAGATATTAATGTTGCTCGCAGCAATATTTGTTTACTGTCATTCCAAAATACGTCAGTTGAGAATTTTGCAATTAGCTTCTGTCGAGAGCAACGCCTTCGGTGCTCCAGATCTTCCCAACCTAACTCCTTCAACATCGTACTCACGCTTTCCCTCCAACTATATATACATGTCACGAATCGGGCAGCTCTTCTTTGGACCATCTCTAATGCCTCCATTAATCCCTTTTGATGGCGACCCCCATACAGAGTAACAATATTCTAAGTGAGGCCACACTAGTGACTTGTATGCAATCGATTTAACTTCTGGACTGCATTGTTTTAAATTACGAACTAGAAATCGAAGCATACGATTTGCTTTCCCAATTACATTCTCGATATGCTCATTCCACGACAAATTATTACGAATTGTTACCCCAAGGTATTTAGCGGAATCTACCGTTCTAAGGACAGTACCATTAATTGTATATTCAGAACTAAATGGTTTCACCTTTTTACTTACATGCATGACTTGGCACTTTTTAGCATTTAACCCCAACTGCCAATCTTTATACCATGCAATTATTTTCAAAATATCATCTTGTAACAAAGCTCAGTCGTCCTGGTTTGTGATTTCACGATAGATAATAGCATCATCGGCAAATAATGCTTTCATCCCCCTTATTATGTTGCACAAATCATTAATGTATCTGAGAAATAACAGAGGCCCTATCACACTTCCCTGGGGTATCCCGGACCTCACTTCAATAAGTGATGAATGCTCACCGTCGAGAACTACACACTGTGTTCTGCCCTTCAGAAAGTCTGCAACCCAGTCGCATATTTGTCTAGATAAGCCATAACTGCTAAGTTTTCTAAGTAACCTAGTGTGAGGCACAGTGTAGAAAGAACTAAATCAACCTGGGATTGCTCATCTATAATAAGGCTCAAGTCGTGAATTAAAAGGGAAAGTTGAGTTTCTCAGCATCAGCCTTTTCTGAATCCAACTTGATTTGGGTTTAAAAGCTCACCTTCATTCCAAAAATCGCATGACATTTGCATAGATGATGTATTCTAAAATCCTGCAAAATAAAGATTGGCCTATAATTTTGAGGATCATTAACATTCCCATTTTTAAACACTGGACTTATGATGGCGGTCTTCCATTTGGCTGGCATTTTTCCTTCATCCAAGGAGGCGGTATATAATTTCATCAAATAAGGCGCAATTTCCTTTGCGTACCTAGAGTCAAATCTTGTAGGAATACCGTCTGGTCCGGGAGCCTTATTGGGATTTACATTCATAAGCAGTTTAGTTATTCCCTCGACATTGAGAACGAAATCATTCATAACTTTGTTGGGACGACTGTTAAATATCAGAATCTCCTCAGAGTTTTCTGTCGTGAAAGCTTTTTTAAATACATTATTTAAAATTTCTGCTTTCTCTACGCTATTTTATGATAATTCCCCATTTTCCTTAATCAACGACAGCATGACCTTACGAGAGCCTCTTATTAATTAGACATATGGCCAGAACTTTTTTGGAATAGTAATCACATCTTCGGATAAATTTCTGACTTGAAATTCTTCCGCTCGCAGCTGGACTAACTTAGCACGATTAGATGAGTCCCCCGATTTCTTCACCGTGGCATGTAAACGTCTCTGCATCCTGAGCAAACGTTTCACTTCCCTATTGAACCACGGGAAGTTCTTAATAACCTTAATAAACTTCTTGGGAACAAATTGATTTAAACCGGTCTATATTATTTTTTTAAAAATTAAACCAAAGTTCCTCAACATTTGTATTTAGCGTGTACATTTCAAATTTTTCGCCAAATGATCGATTATAAACGCATCGTTTGCCTTATTGAAACAATATACGAGTTTGTCTTTAGCATGCTTCAAATTCAGCCTAGGTTTTTAAGTTACCACAACCGCCTTGTGATCATTTATACCATCTTCTATACAAACTGTATCTACAATATCCAGATCGTTTGTAAGAAAAAGATCCAAAATGGTCGAGGAATGTTTGACGCTCCATGTTGGCTCTTTGACCATCTGTTCAAGAGAATTTTACGTGAGTGATTCTAGGAACATTTCGGTTATTCTACATGACTTGAACGAAAATGTGTCCCAGTTAACTGAGGGTATATTAAAATCGCCTCCCATGTCCCTGAAATTTTTGAGAAATACTATTAAGGGACTGTCTAAAATACTCCGCATTATTTAATCCAGAATCTGGAGGTCGCTAAAATGATCCTATTATGAACTTTAAACTTCTGCCAATTTTTACCTTCACCCATATTAACTCACAAAAATTTTCCGTTTCATTTACTATGGAGCAATTGACAGTTTTATTAATGGCCATGAACTCTCCTCCGCCCACTGAGGTAGTTCTGTCTTTCCGAAAAACATTGAATTGAGGAGCAAATACTTCACTAGATTCTACCTCTGGCATCAACCAGCCCTTAGTTCCTAGTATTATATCGACATCGTTAGTCGCAACTGCAGTATGGAAATCGGCTACTTGCCCTGTAATACTCCGACAATTAAGGATCATTATCCCTAGCAGCTTAATATCAGTATCTGTAAAGTCTAAATTCGCATTTTTACTATTTGCATTCTGAAAGGAAATGGGTGAAGTATTTGGAGCTGTAAATTTCGATTTATTCTTGCCGTCACTTCCAAACCAAAATCTAGGTTATCGACACGTCTTCTTCATTGAACTGAGGGATCCTCGTGCCTCTCGGTGTTCCTAAAAAATAATTCACATCAAGACGGTTCCATATTTTAGCAGCCACCTTGGTCACCATTCTCGGTGTGTAGTGGATGCCCGACCTGTCAAATGCGTCCCAGCTGGCAGCTATCATCGGTCGAAGGTTGGCGAAGCCCCAGTAGTTTTTTCAACACAGCTCCTGTAAACTACAATTCAAATTATAAATCTTCCACCATACAGCTTCCCACAATCGATGTGTGGCACGACACTACAAATGGAAAACTGCAACGTTACCGAATTCTCACGTGCTGATTCATATACCTTGTGTCCCAACTTGTCCATACATTTCACTATGTCTGAAACAGAAACATGACACGAGTCGTTAGTACCGATGTGCGCAGCTACCCTTAACTGATGGCAGTTTGATTCTTTAATCGCTTTTGGAATGGACTCCATGACCCGTGGCACGTTTGCTCCTGGAAGACAAACAGAATGATCGCTAGTACGAGGGTCTGCACAATTCTTCCCCGCTAGGTCTCATAGGGGTTTCTCCAGACGTCAGAGCTTCCAATGATAAGTAAACCTTTCCCTGGCATCTTCAACCTCCTGCAAAACTGAAAATGAATTACTTAGGGGCAAGATATCATTTTCCCGTCGGTTACTTTGGAATTTTGATGCCATTCTCCTAACCAAACGATGCCAGATGTTCCCGGAAACAGATACCTGACAATCCTCACCTGCCGGTTCTACATCACTCACCTTCGATATCGTATAAAAACTGTGGGCATATATAAGAAACATTGCCAAAAATTAGGGGGTTGGGGTAAAGGGGAAGTTAGTTTTTTTAAACCAAATGTAGATAGTATCTTTCTCCATATTTTAAATTATATATATGCAAATTTCCATCGAAACCGGATAAAAAATGTGGGCTTCTATAAAGATCACTAGAAACTAATAGGGGAGTTGTTAAAGGGGGAAAGGGGTTGGGCTTAGTAACAATAAGTAAGGGGATATGAAGGGGGAGAAGGTTTGATTTTTTTTGGAAACCATATATAGGCAGTATTTTTCTGTTTGTTTTAATGTGTAGGTATGCAAATTTCCATCAAAATTGGATAAAATATGTGGGTTTGTTAGATTAGGGGGATGTAATGAGGAAGATGGGTTGTGTTTTCAGAAACCATACATAGGCAGTATTTTTCTATTTTTTTAAAGTACAATTGTGCAAATTCCTAGAAATCATTTAAAATCTGTGGGTTTGTTTAAATTAAGGATTGTGGAGGGGGCGTGAGGAATCTTCACAGATACGCACTCAACAACTCACCAAAGATTCATCATAATCCAATAAAATTGTGGGTTTCAATAAATATCATTGGAAATTAAGAGGGAAGGGGGTAAAAGGTTGGAGGGGTAGGCTTAGGCAAACCAAGTTTAAACAGTATTTTTCTGTTTGTTTTAAGGTAACCGTGTGCAAAGTTGCTTAAAAATCGGGTAAAAACTGTACCTTTCTATAAGGTACATTGGCAAAAATTAAGGGTATGTAAAGGGGAAGAGGGGTAGCATTTCTGGTAACCATATGTACACAGTATATTTCTGTTTGTTTTAAAGCATACATGTTCAAATTTCCATCGAAATCAGATCACATCTGTGGGTTTGTTTAAATTAGGGGGATGAGGAGTTACATTTTTGGAAACCATATGTAGGCAATATTTTTTAATTTTGTTTAAAGTATATGTGTGCAAATTTTGGTGGAAAATGGATGAAATCCATGGGTTTATTTAAATTAAGGGTTGTAAAGGGGTGGAGAGGGCAGATTTTGAAATTTTATATTTTAGGAACCTTCTCAGACGTGCACTCGACAACTCACCAAAGTTTCACCGTAATCAGATGAATGGTTTAGGAATGCATAGCAGACATACATACAAAGAAACGTAGATTCATTTTTATATATAAGATATGGTCAATGTTTCACAGAGATTGTTTAGACTTTATACAATTACTGGTAACAGTAATGTAGTAGTGAAATCAAGAAATTGAAGGCAAAAAATTCAATTAAAAATATTAAAACAACTATTGCTTGATTTCTAGCAGATATCTTTAATTTGTGTGAATCTAAAATAATCATATTAAATCTGACAATGTTATTAATACACCCTTTATTTGGTGATCTTTCTGAAGCAGTAGTAGTTAAGTACAACAATGGAAATTCTGGAGGGGATGGAATGATTCAGACTTAACGAGGAGGGCATATGCTTTGTGTACTGAGGTAAGCTACTTACCAATGCCTGAATTCTGAGGAATTGTTGTGTATGGGGAGGATTTAGGCAGTTTTATTTGTGAAGCAGGCATTGAATTTATTGTTAAGTGCAGTGGCATAAAAAAAGGGTAGGTCATAATTTTGGATGAATACAGTTTAACTCCAATCATTAATTTGATAGATAATGGATTTGTTGACAGGCCTATAAAGTGAACAGATCAGTTGTTGCAAACTATGCTGGAATTTTCACAGATACTATGTCTCCATATTTGAAAAAAAAGGTGTCTCCAGTAATTGAATTGAGGTGGTGGAAGCCATGTCTTGCAAGTCTAAGAGTGTGGTCTGTTATAAGACAGGAGCCATAAAATTGTCTTTCCAGAAAAAGAGATCCATGTTTCTGGACTAGACGTTGACCAATATTGGAGATCTATGGCAAAGTTGTCGTAAAGACATGAATGATTTCAGAGAGAAGGCAATTTGGAAAAACATGTAAGGACAAAGGCTGACACCGGGGTAGAGTATCGCCTATGTGCCTTAACTTACTCTCTTGATCACACCTCCCAGTCCGATGAAAACTTGTTGAATACTTTAATTTAATTTGACCATGTTGCCAGGATACAACTAGAACGCTACAGGTCGCCACAATATTTGAAGACCCCAAATATTGAAAAGGTATTACAGCAGCTACAGAAATAAAACAGTTCACTTTTCCAAAATTCTCAGAGTTTATTTAGAATGAAATTCAAAGTTCAAACAGCATTCTTAAGTTGCTTAGGCAATCGAACAATCGTTCCAAAAATCACAGATTATGGAGAGAAGTAGAAACCGACCAACACCCCGTTGAAAATTAAAGGTTCATGTTAAGTAAACAAATGCCACACCCCCGACAATGTTCCATCATGGCCGAACCCGGTAGTGCCAACCGAAGACCTGAGCTACCAACCTAAGTCGGAGTTGCCAACCTACCAACGCACACGCTTATAACATCTTATTAGCACGACTTCAAACCCGGAAAAGACGCCGTCACCACCGCGTCCTGTGATTTATACCTTCGCTGACGTCAGAGCCAAAACACAACTTTCTGCTAACACTTCTACGATTTAGATCTGAAATATCTCAGTAACTAAACAGTTATCCAAAACTTTAGGTGTGACAGTGTTTCGACATATTTAATTGTGAAATAATGGATATTTAGTGAATAATTTTAAGCAGCTGGTTTAAAAGTTGTAAGTGTAGGAGTGAACTATTTCTCTACTCTGGGGAATTACTTTTGTTCTCGAAACTTCTACATTTCGTCATTTTCTTAAAGCCACAATTTACATAAATGTTATTATTATTACCGTTTTCTACTAAAATTCCTGAGTTTATTGGTGTAACTTTTATTAAAATTGGTGCAGGGAAAGTTTAACTACGACGTAACCAAAGTGTGATTTCAGTTTTAATTTTATAACTTTATTTCTGTTAGTTTTCTCGCAAATATAAAATTACCAAGAGATTCACTGAATTAAACTACGTATTCTGAAAGTTATCTCATCTCTGTACCTACTTTAGATCGGTCGAAATTAATTTCTAAGTTGACCTCATGGTCGTGATGAAAAATAAATTTTAAGATCTCTATAAGATCGGTTCTATTACTTGGAATTACTTGAAATTATTATATGTGATATTAGATTTTTAGGTCTTCCCGGAAATCTACTTTTTATTTCGAATGTTCTCTAGGATTTTGAGATAAAAAATTATTAAAAGTGCAGAGTATCTGACGAAGTATAAAAATTGATTTAAGTTATTTAAACGTTCAGAAACTACGAAATTTTAGTGAATTTATATTTTAATTGCATGATTACTTCCTTACAATTACTTTATTTTGTTCGAAAGTGTGTGAAAACAGTGAAATGCCAAATATTAGAAATTGCTTGTGTACTCAACTGGATTATTTTGGATTATCATATTTAAGGTTAGTAAAAGGTGTTGATATCATTACAGAAAATTAGTATAGTTGGTTTATCAAGTATTGAGTTACTTTACTGCTCGTAAATTGGTTTAAAAATGACAAAATGCTCCCCAGTTAGAAGTTCATAATTACAAAGTTGGATTACTGATGATTATTTAATTTTCAGTTGATTTAAAGTTTATTTATTATCATTCAAAGTTTATATTCGGCGTTTAGCCACTACTGAAAGTCTTTACTGCATTCAAATTGATTTAGAAACTGTAAAGTTAACCTATATCAAAATCTATTATTCGAAATTGAACTTGTGGGATTTAATCTATTTCCTCCCAAGCTGACGTTTTCTTTCTTATATAGAAGGTTTACTTTAGGGCTTTTATTTAATTTTGAATACTTTTATTATCCCTAAAGGGTTTTATTTAGTGTGTTTTGGTTACAGTATCTCTATGCTATACAAAGCTTTACTCCCATAACCTGTACATGAAATGAAAACTATCTTTTACTACAGAGTAAACTTTACCCTAGATGCCTAGAGGTGAGAGGCTAGAATTTCCTAAAATTCTAAGATGCTTACAAACAGCAATATTTGTTTCTCATCAAACAGTTTAAATATATACATTGAAGGTTATTCTTCAAGATAAATTAACCTTTATTGATACGAATAATGTAAAATTAACTTTACCGTTGGAACAACCTGTGCTGGTGCTGAAGTTGCTAAAGCAGTTGGCTTTGGAGGCTGCTGTGACAATGGTAGCATAGGTAAGACACTGGAGACTTGCTTTGGAGGCACCTGTGGTTGCACTGTCGATCTATCAGCAGTTGCTGTGAAGTTAAAGACAGTATTGGTGGATGAACCTATGAACATAAAAAATTAGCACTCTTGTAGTAAAACATAACAGCATTAAGTTAGGTACTAATAAAGTATTAATAATACCAATATCAAAAATACTAATAACAGCAGCAATCTATCGTTCACAGAAAGTCAGTAATGATTTTAATCTCATTCACACAACTGTGCAAAACAATTCTAGACACACAGATAAAATGTTGATGCTTTGAATATCACCTGATGGCTGAGGAATTACTTTTATTTATGAGGTCTGGAATGGATTTAAATATTTTGAAGCAAACAATTCTGAAGAACCTTAGTTGAAAAAAAATGAAAATATTTTTCCCATCAGTATTTAATGTCAGTCAGTTTACAAATTAGAGTCAATGAATTTTTGTTTGAAATAAAATTTATAGACTGCTTTCCATGAAATTTTATCATCATTTTTGACAGACAAGTGGACTCTAACTAGATGACTGAATATCTGAGACTTTATTCACACCGAGAGTGGTGGTGTAACGGCTAGCGTTATGGCCTCGCATTCGGCAGAACGGCGGTTCGAATCCCCGTCTGGGCATCCAGATTTGGGTTTTCCATGGTTTCCCAAATCACTCCAGGCAAATGCCGGGATGCTTCCTTCAAAAGGCCATGGCCGAATTCCTTTCCATTCCTTGCCCCTCACCATTTCCCGTCCCTAAAGACCTCGCTGTTAGAGAGACGTTATGCAGATAAAAAAAAAAAAACTTTATTCACAATTCCTGAGCCACCCCTCCTCTACAAAAAAAAAAAAAAAAAAAAAAAAAAAAAGAAAATGTTGAGCAGGTGTTAAATTTCAAAGTGACATAAAGTGGTATCTACCCTTCTGTAATAAGAATAAAAATGTAAACAGAGGCCATGCAGTGTCTAGCTTAAATATTGAGCAGTGAGTAATTTGAAGACACGATATTTCTTCAGCATCTATAATATTGTTGATAAAGTAGATGCGAAACAGCCCTTAAAATCATAGCAGCCAAGATGATGCAATTCGTCTGCACATCATCATACATCATATGCTTGTGTAGTGTTACAAATTGAAAAAAAAACAAACCAAAATGTTTTTTTTTTTTCAGCTTTGTGAAAAAAAAAAACATGAAAAAAACCCCCTAGCAAACCTATTTTTTTTTTTTTCTAAATTTGTTTTTTTCTTCTTCAGAAAACAATAAATTTGATAAATTATAGTTTTATTTATGGAACTTACATTTTACATGTGCGTTTTAAATCTTACTGAATCATGTAATGTCTTACATAATGATTCATAAATGTATCTATATAGGTAACATAATTTTATTCATCCTCAATGTCAGTACCACATTCACTAGTATCAGCACCACCAACACTAGTTCGGTCGGAATATTCTGTTTCTTCTTCTGACTCCTCTAGATCCATAACTTACATAGTTACATTTTCTTTTACTGGTTGTTCTTGTATTGTATGCAAAAGATTTTGAGACTGAAATTTTAAATTGTGAGCAAAGCACACACTGTGCATAAAGACTGTGCTGATAATTCTGTATTACAGGAGTTTTATTTCTTTTTCAATCGTTGGTTAACACCAATGGTTGCATGGAAACAATTCATAATTACTGACAATTTAATGACTCAGTATCACTATACACTGAGAGTCTAACAAGTATACGAATATAAGGAAAGCACAATAAGTAATAAAAAGAGGCAAAAAACCGTAGATAAATTTAAAATTCCTAATTTTTTGAAAAGATCCGTAGGTCTACAGATAAATTCGTAGGGTTGGCAGCACTAGTTCAAATAGTGAGTATCAATCCAAACAACAGGAAACGGGGATTCCTTCTCGCGCAACCAAGCCTCTTCGGGAAGTCCCTGTTCCTAAAAGAAAACTTCAATGTTGCCAAAATTTTCATAATTTTCTTTTCTACTGAACCATAAAAGTATAGTAGATTTAAAAATTAAGATAAGTACTTAGTATAAACTCTAAAACAGTCATATTAAATGATAAATTTCTTACAATTTTGAGATTTAGTAGTTATAAAAAAAAAGTGTCCAGAAAAAAAAAATGTTTTTTTTTTCCAAGTCAGAAAATAAAAACGTTTTTTACAACACTATGCATATGTTGTGGTAGTTTCCACTCAGCATGTTTAATTTTAATGCATCTGCAGTTATTAATACAGCTGAAAGTGAGGCTGATTGCTTTGTCAGTGACTATAATAATAATAACTGAACTAAGGTGGTACTAATGCTCATTTTGAAATAAATACAAAAGTGGCATGAAAAGTTGGTGATTTTAGACCACTTCAGTTACCAGCTCTATCAAAAAAACAGTATCACCTAGGAACATGAAATTTGTCTCAATACCAAACACGTCTTATATTTAAACGACAAATATTAAAAATACTTGCATCTAATAAAGTTTCTAAGTTACGTTATACTCTCATGTTTTAATGAACCAGATTGTTATTCAAGCAGTACTACTTCTACTTTCCATTCTATTATTCTCTATTTTATGCCAATCAATAACTTTGAAGAAGATGTTTTTAAACAATTAGCACGGAGTGTGAAGATAATCCTATTTTTTACATTAAATTCCCTCCTAAGTTATAGGCTTTTGTAAAATTTTATATAATTATGACAGGCCACGAGGCTATCAGTAGAGCTATCAACTACAGTTCAGACAGTCAATTTCCATTCATGATGATGCCAAGCAATTTTCTTTTGAACGTCTGGAACAGCTCCACAGGCCAACTACTCAGCCTGCTAAATATTAAGTACTGAGGGAGGATACTCCTCAGGAGTAATGTAAAACTGGAGGTTGGTGTTGCCCATGTGATCCACTTACTAGTACCAAAGATTTAGAATGGGAATACAGAACTCTACTTTGGCCGGCCTCGGTAGCGTAGGGGCTAGAGTGCCGCGTACCGAAGGTCGCCGCTTCGATTCCGGCCGAGTGCATGGGTGTTTAGTGTTGTGTATGTGAATGTCTTGCCCGTGTTGTAGTGTCCTTGTGTCAATACTTGATAGCATCAAATCACATTGAGCTGGCTGTATGGCCCAGTAGCCGAAAGCCATTAAAACTCTACTTTGAAAATTCTACCTTATGTGTTTATTTACCCTGTAGGGGCAGTGTGCGGTTTATTGACCCTGTCCAAAGGATTCATCTTATATATAAGAATGATAATTCTTTTATGAGAGCTCGTAGGGTTTTAGAGAGATTTTCAAGCCATTCTCTTATTGTCTTTTTTTTTTTTTTAAATGGATCTGCCATATCATTCTTCTGCATACTACTGTCTTAACAGTCATTGACACATTCTCCTGCCATCTCTTAAAAATGATTTTCCATCACCTGCATTGATGTTAATTCCCTTTCTTTTAACTTACCTGAAAGTCTATGCAGTTCTGTATGTTCTGAGACTATTTCTATCACCAGTTTTTCTTTCCAAACTTCAAGCCATTTTTGTGTAGCATTTATGCATATGCTGTTCTTTAATTTACAGAAACTCATATTGTTGTCCTTTTACACTGTTGGACGTTTCTAATATGTCAGTTTGCTCCTGGGAAAGCTTAAAGAAACCAACAATGAAGACCTAGCAGCGGTATTAGTCACGACTGCAGAAGAACTTGGTGGCTTCTGTCATAACAACATCCCGGAGAAAATTCAGCAATAAAACAAAAGATCTGCTGAACAAGAGAAAGGAAATGAAAATTTGGTCTGATTATGACATGATAAAGAATTCTGAGCTGTGTAAAATAGGGTTGTTGTGGATGTAATCTTTGCGGATGCAGATGTTTAGCGGAAGCGGATGCAGATGTGGAAAAATAAATTTATAATTATTTAGATTTTAATATTTTATCAAAAATAAATTAAAAATCAATCTTTTTTCATAATTAAATTCTATTTCCATATAATACTACCATATTGATTTATTTTTGCCTGATCTTTCAACAACCACAAATCTGGGATGATTTCACAAGTGAATTAAATTAAATTATTTAAATAATTACGTACGCGTCTAAAAACCAGTCTTTATCATATGAACTTTGCGGAGTTCGTGGCATCAAGCACAAGGCCACGCCACCGCTCATCTCCACGCTCGCTCGCTTTTTTTTGCGTTATAACTATACGCCTCGTCGACGTCGAGGTCATTAGAGGCGTGGAAAGATCGGGGTTTGGAATGGGAAGGAATTCGGCCGTGGTCTTTTAATGGAAGCATTCGCCTGGAGTGATTTGGGGAAGCTATGGAAAACCCAAATCTGGATGCCCGGACAGGGATTCGAACCGCCGTCCTCCCGAACGTGAGGCCAAGCCGTTACCGCCTACTCACCACGCACAGTTCTGTGCTCGCGACCTATCTTCCCTGTGGCACATTCACAGTACAACTTGTAGGACCTACGAGTACCAATTTTCGATAAAAGAACTCTTGATGGTCCATGAAAGCAGTTACAGGTTCCTTTCGATTCATTCAATATTTGTTCAACAAAAAATAATAAGATTATTATACATTTTAATTTAAATATAGACTGTAAATTAATAATAATTTCATGTGAACTAAAAATTTCAGTCACAGAGTTTCTTATCAGCGGCGCAGTGTACCTCTATCGTTGTCACCTATTTTTAAAAGGAGACCTACAGATTAACGTGAAATTCGAACCACGGAGCGTCCCAGCATCTTAACATTAACAAAATCAAAGCTTTGCCAGAGGTGACTGTCAATTTTAAGACCCATGAAACTTGCAGCTGAGGCAAGGATTTGAACAAAGGAGATCGTATGCTGTATACATCTGAGTCAAGAGACAAATCTGGATATAATGACAAATAAATATTCAAGCATAATAAAATCAACATACTTTTTTTCTGTAGCATTTATTTTTGTTATTCCAAAACACAAATGTTCTTTTATATGATTAAATACATATTTTTCAGATGCTTGTGGCGTGTGATTCGGGTATGGAAGGTCCCCGGTTCAAAATTTGTGTCTCAGATGCAATTTTTACAGGCCTTAAAATCGACCTTCATGTCTGGCAATTTCATTTGTTAATGTGATCATGCAAGGGCTATATCTACATTTTACGAACATTTGATGAAACTAAAGTAAGGCTGAAAAAATGGACGCTTTTCTAAAGCAATCAGTAACGCTAAAACAACTTTTAGTCGTAAAGGACCGGTCTGCACCGTCAAAAATTAGATCCAACTAATGACTGCCGACACACGGTGCGGTGTGGTTTGAACTCACTTCAATTGAGTGGGCGATAACAATAAGAAAAGTGTTGGTCGGTGACAGTGCGGGTTTGGTGCTGTCTATTGTAGCCCGACCTTTACTTTACTTGCAAGTTTAAACTTGTAGATTCGTGGCTTAGGTAATAATACAGTTCAGTTCATTGTTACTTTTATTGCAAGATCATCAGAAAACCATCACTTTTTTGTTAGCTAAGCTCTACGATGGGCAGAATCTCGAATAAAGAGAAAAGAATGATATATATTGCAATGTAAACAAAACATCCGCAATACATCTGCATTAAAAATTGCAGATGCAAAAGCGGATGTAGGAATTCATGCGAAAGTTTCGCACTTGCGGATGCGGATATCCGTTACATCCCTAGTGTAAAACTTTGAAGAAAAACATGATAGCTGATATGAAGTTGTACAATGAAAACATTGTAACAGGTTGCTTAGAAGAGAAAGCAGGTTTAAAGGCAGCAAAGTGGAAGTTTATAATTGGTAAGAAGCAGATAACAGCAATGGATGGAAACAATGGCAAAATTACTGACAAAGACGAAATTTTGAAATTCATCTGATGTTTTTATAGTAACCTATATGGAAGCTTAGAAGAAACTCTGATATTCTCTGCCCTCTGCAATGTATCCACTGTGCCAGATATACAGTCAAACCTGAGTGAGAATGGATAAGCTAGAAAACTCTACAAGTCAGAGATAATAGCCAGGTCCCATCATTTTAACCTCTCAAACATTTATAAGTGAGAAACGGAAATCTCTATAAGAGAAAGTCATTTTTCCCTCATAGATCTCTATAAATGAGATTTCTACCTGTCTGTATCTCTAAGCAAGTCGAGCGTATTTAACATCTGCTATTCATGACCCATCCTTAAATTTTGTGGAATTAACCACTGTTTTTGAGTTCTAAAATTTATGGAACTAACTTACATTGTTTTTGTATTGTATTCTATTCGATTGACCAATCGTTACTTCAGTTGATAAGTATCAATTGTGAAGAAATATTCAACACGTATTCAAAATGTCAAAACGAAAAATCAAAGTGTGGTCGTTAATTGATAAAATAGTGAATGTGTTCGAGAATGGGAAATTGCGAAATAAAATACAAAGTGAGTTTGTTTTAGCAGAATCCACCTTTTATAAAATTATAAAATCAAAAGATTCCATAAAGTCTGAGGGACACGGAACTATTAAGAGGAGTCAACTTTCGAAATTTCCCAACATTGGAAAGTGCCTTTTAGAATGGATTAAAAAAAAAAAAACTTTGATAAGAACATTCACATAGATGGACACTTGTTGAAAGAAAAATCTAGACTTTGCTACAAAACTGGGAACTCAGAATTTTTCAGCTAGTAATGGCAGGTTAGAGGGTTTTAAAAAGCGTCATTATATAGCTTTCAGAAAAGCAGCTGGGGAAAGTAAATCTGTGGACCAAGGCATGTGTAACCAATGGAATGAAGATCTGACAAGGGAGTGTGCATAAACCACGTAGCTCCATTTTGGCCTTGACCTCCAGTGAAACCCCCTCCCCATGTAGCTCTACGTGGCTTTTGCCTTGACTCATCCCCCCCCCCCCCCCCCCCCCCCCACGTAGCACATAGCTTTTTTCCATTTTGATTTCAGAAGACATTTTGCACTGTTTTCTCCTGTCAGACTACTGTAAATTATATACGGAGATAATTAACTGAGAGAAATAAAATATTCACATGCTGTTGTGAATTCTGTTCCTCATTTTTACTGTGGAAAATATAATGAAAGGAAAGCTACATGGCCTGGCTCGGAACCTCCCTCCCCCCATGTAGCCCAGCATAGCCTTCCAGCCAACTCCTCCCCCGATCGAGCCACATAATTTGTACACACTCCCCAAGTCTTTTAGAAGGGTATGATCCAAATTATATTTACAACACAGACAAAACTGCTTTTTACTTCAAGTGTCTTCCAGATAAAATATTTACATTCAAAGGAAAAAAATTCCATGGATGAAAACCAAGAAAGGAACACTTTACTATTCTTCAATGTGTAAATATAACTGGTATGGGCAAAGGGACTCCTTTTGTCATTGGGAAATCAAAGTGACCTAGATGTTTTAAAGGTGTTAAGACTCTAGCTGTTGCTTATGCAAATGACACAAGGACTTGGATGACAGAGATATAATTTAAAGGGTCATTGAAGAAAGTTTACAAGGAAATGAAGATAAAATGAAAAAAGTGCTTTTTATTGACAAATATGCTACCCACATGGACTTACCAACACTTGCAAACATAAGAGTAACGTTTTGACTGCCAACACCAGCAGTAATCTTCAACCATTAAATCTATTTATTATACACATATTCAAACACTTTTGTTGCAGAGAAGTCGTTAAAAATAATCTTACATGCCTGAAGAAGAAGCAGAAGAAGAAAAAACAACAGCCCTGAGATTAATGTACTTCCAGCCATGAAATTCAAAAGGATAGCATGGTACACAGCAAGTGAGTGACCTTGCTGTCAAAAACTGCTTCAAGAAAGCCAGGTTTTGGATCAGTACAGATAAACAAGACATACTGACAGAGGAAAATGAAGCTGAAGTTTGACCTACCAATGGGGAATAGACCAAACTTGTGTTTCATGAAACCAATATGTTAACACAAATCTTCGAAAACTTTGTACAGATTGACGATGATGTCTCTACTGCCAGAGAACTTACCAAAGATGATATAGTGAGCACATGTACTGATGGAAATGACAGTGAAGACATAGCTGAACAATCACAGATTTTGAATACTGAAGTAAAGAAGTGAGAAGCTTTAAATGCACTAGAGATTATCTGCCAGTATTTTAAATATTCGGCACTTGTTGATAAGACAACATCTGATAATATTTGTGAATGGGAAAAGTATGTACAAAATGCAAAAACAGAAACACAGAAGAAATAAATGGATTTCTTTAAGCAAATATTAGTGTAAGGTTTTTTGTTTTCTTTTTCTAAGATCTCTATGTCAAATTCAAATGAATTATACTTATACAATATACACATAATTATTACTACATGTTTGCTGTAAAGCCACTCCTGTACCTGTATAAGCAAAAAACTTAGTTGAATGAAAAACCTGTACAAGCAAAAAAGCGATTGTCGTCCCGTGAACTCTTGCTTATCCAGGTTCAACTGTATTACCACCTGAACTCAGTTATACTACAGGTACCATGAAGAAAGGAATGGCCACTGGTCCTCTCCTTTGATATTTTGAAGATAGTTGGTGAAGAAACTATCAGTCACTTGGCTAAAGTCTTCTGTCCTGCCACTGCAATGCACCAATTCCTTCATCGTGGAATAAAGCTAAAATCATTCTGTTACAAAAAAATGAATTATTCGTAACATCGAAAACAACTGACCTATATGCCTCCTTGCTGTTCTGTACAAAGTTTTTACAAAGATCTTGTTGGACTGTATCAGTTTCAACTTTGACTCTGCCCAACCCACTGAGCAAGCAGCTTTAACACAATCAACGACATTCTAGCCTTGTAAAAACTAATTAGTAGTGCTGATGCCTCTACGTGTAGATTTCGAGAAAGCATTTGAATCAATAAGTCATGAGGCTGTCACGCAAGCCTTAGCTGAGCATGGCGGAGGTACAGCTTATATCAGTGCTCAATAACATCTAAGTCATCTCCTCAGCCTTTGTCAGCATTAGAGTTCCGCATCGAAAGAGGTACTAAGCGGTGATCCCATCTCTCAAAAATTATTTTCTGCTGTCTTGGAGACACCAATGTCAAAGCTGGAATGGGCAGAAAAAGAAATGGTAGAAGACTTAAGCCACAGAGTGGAATGTACAACTAGATAATAAATCTTTTGAAAACGTCAGTAGTACATTTATCTTGACAAGCTTGTAAACATGAGAGGTGATGTAAGACAAAATTTTCTGTTGAATCAAGCTAGGATGGCAAGCATTTGGGAGGGTTTCTATTATCCTCAAATCTAATATGCCCACAAATCTAAAGGAAATAGCTTATGACCAGTGCATTCTTCCTGAGCCAACATGTGGCTGTGAGACCTGGACTCTAAATGAATTTACAAAAGTTAAACTAAGGACTGTCCATAAAGCTATGGAAAGGTCAAGAAATGACAAGAAAAGAGGAATCGACAATAGGTCAGTTACGAAGGTGACAGATATCTTAGAGAAGACAGAATTCTTGAAGTGGCAATGGGCTGGCCATACCGTACAAAGAAAAGACCAAAGATAGACAAAAACAGTGTTAGAGAGGAGCCCTCCCCCCCCCCCCAAAAAAAACACACACACACAGAGAGAGAGAAAGGCCACCAGCCCGAAGCGACAAGGATATATGCAAGGTGGTAGAAGTTAATTGGCAGAGGATTGTCCAAGAATGTTCAACCTGCAGAAGACTGTTCAGGTTCTACCTGAACTCATGACTTTAAGAGGCCAAATCAGAAAATGATTGAACTGGCTGACAACGGATTGGTTTTTATATGACCTCCATATAGAGTTGTTTTGCGTATGCTTTATTTTTCATATGTTTATTTACTAACATTTGGAAGTTCCCTTTCCCTTCAATCTATCCTACATTTCTCTTACTGAATACCTTTAGTGTTTGTCATCACCATGCTAAATAGTTTTTGCTAACTTTTGTTTCATATTTTTATGTAATTTTTATTTTACAATTTGCAGTCTCTAGTCACATATTCCATTCTATATGCAATTTAAAGCAAGTGTGCTTTTGATAATTGAGAAAATATTCTGAGTTAACAATGTACTAATTAGATGTCTCCAAGTTTTCTGTTAAGGTGCTAGAGACCCGTGATAGAGATACAGCTAGTGGGGCACCAGCAAGAAGCCTTTATTTCCTGTTGATCACAGTGCAGTAAAAATTGTTCATATTAGAGCAGAAATAAATATTAAAAATTGGTTCATTCATTACATGGTACCTACTTGTATGAAGTGAAGTTTCTTTCTTTAATGTCATTCAGATTTTTTACATATATATAAGAACGATCTTCATCCAGTCTTCTACAACACCCAGCCACCACAATATTCTCTAGTCAAAAAGGGCTTAGACTGAAAATTTCTATATCATTTATGTTTTGTCTGTTTTACATGTTTTATGTGTTCATGCCACACAACAAGTATCTAGAGTTCTTCATTTTTCTACCCGAATCTCTAATTTCTTTCTGCTGCTTAGAGCCTATTATATCACTGTTACTATGTATATATACTAAACAATGAAATGAAAGGTGCTAAGTATTAAAAATAAATGACAAATTAGAATAGGGAAATAACAGACAACTAGTCTTAAGTGATGGATGAGGTGCGTGAACACAAAGAAAATACAAAAATACACATGATATAATAATTTTTGGGTCTAGCCTTTGTCGATAAGGTAACAAAATTTTGGGGAGAGGGAGTGTTTGTGGAAGACTGCCTGTTGGCCAGGAAGATGGTGGGAGTAAATTCAAACTGAGGACAGGTATAGAGGCAGTGATTCAAAACTAATAACCAAGCATAGCTAAATTTCAAAACTGATCTCTGGTGAGTGGGAAGAGTGAAATAATATTTATACAGGAATTACAAAATAGGATAGCAAAATGAACCACCACTTACCTTAGATGATGGATGCATGGCGTGAACACATAAAAAAAGACAAGGACGTGAACAACATTGTATATTTCGGGTCTTGGCCCTTTGTCAACAGGAGGACATTATCGACGGTGGGTGCTGTAGGAGACCTTCTCACAGAATGACTGTGAGTCAGGAACATGGTTGGGGGGAAGGGGGGGGAATTCACACAGAGTACAGGGAGAGGGTGATAGTGAATTGGAGCTAGTACCTGAGCAATGCAAAATGTTGCAAAAAGAGCAGAAAAATCTTCACAGCATAAATCTGAATAAGCAAAAACAAATAAGTAAACAAAATAAAATCGAAAAAGAAAAGAAAACATCAAAGAATCTATGCAGTTAAACATCACCTCTGGTATGTGGTGGTTCAATTTAGACAGTGGGGATGGAGGCAAGGAGAGGATAAAGTGAAGGAAAAGTACTGACTGGGTATTATCTCAAATTGAGACTAGGAGGTTGCCTTGTGTCCAGTTTGTGTTGGTAGGCAAGCTCCCACCTTCTGAGATCAGGGGAGCTGCTGTTATTTGGGAGGACTCCGATAGCACGGACCGTGAAACAAGATTTAAAGTTATTGATGTAATAGGAGATGAAAGGACAGCTACTGGATGTTTTCGATTCCGAGTGAATACTGTCTGTCAATGGCCATTCATTCTTATGGCTACTGGATTGGTAGTCAAACCAATATACACTGAAGACCCCAATGAAACTGGTATAGCATGCGTATGTAAACACTCAGAGTACAGCGCTGTGGTCGGTAACGCCTATATAAGACAACAGGTGCCTGGCGCAGCCATTAGATCAGTTACTGCTGCTACAATGGCAGGTTATCACGATTTAAGTGAGTTTAAACATGGTGTTATAGTCGGTGTACGAGAGATGGGACACAGCATCTCCAAGGTAGCGATTAGGTGGGGATTTTCCCATATGACCATTTCATGTATGCACTGTGAATATCAGGAATCCGATAAAACATCAAATCTCTGTCATCACTGCGGCCGGAAAAAGATACTGCAAGAATGGGACCAACTACAACTGAAGATAATTGTTAAGCGTGACAGAAGTGCAACCTTTCCACTAATTTGCTCCGGAATTCAATGCTGGTCCTAGTGTTGTAAAAAAACGGTTTTTTTTCTGGCTTGAAAAAAAACATGAAAAAAAACTTTGAAAAAAAACATGTTTTTTTTCTGGAACACGTTTTTTTTCACAACTACTAAATCTCAAATTTGTATGGCAGTTATCGTTTAAAATGACTGTTTTAGAGTTTATTCTAAGTACTTATCTTAGTTTAAAATCTACTACATTTTTCTGGTTCAGTAGGAAAAAAAAAATTACGAAAATATTGGCATGGGCGCCGGCAGGATTACTCTACGGGAGGTGCACCTGTATCTTTTTTTTTTATATATAACACTTATTACTTATTAATTAAGGAACCAGAATTTATTGACAAGGTATTGAACAAATTTGGACAACAAGCTAGGCGCCTAAAGTTATTATTCAAAATGTGAATTTAATAATAAAAAAATTCTCTTAATCTTTTCTGCGTTTTTTTTTCTTTCATAGTAGGGGGGGTGCAAGTGCACCCCCTTGCACCCCCCTCCCGGCGCCCATGAATATTGGCAAAATTGACTGAAATTTTCTTTATGAACGGCGATTTCCTGAAGAGACTAGGTTGCGCGAGAAGGAATCCCCATTCCCCTTTGTTTGGATTGATACTTGCTATTTAAAATAGTGCTGCCAGCCCTACAAAATTACCTACAGATCTTTTAAAAAAATTAGGAATTTAAAATTTATCCACGGTTTTTTGCCTTATTGGGCTTTCCTTATATTCGTATACTTGTTAACTCTCAGAGTATAGTGGTACTGACTCATTAAATTGTCAGTAAGGGAGCATGCATAAACTACATAGCTCCATTTTGGCCTCCTGTGAACTCCCACGTAGACCTACGTGACTTTTGCCTACCCCTCCTCCCCCCCTCCGCTCACGAAGCACATAGCTTTCTTCCGTTTTGATTCCAGAAGACATGTTGTACTGTTTTCTCTTGTCAGACTATTGTAAATTACATACGGATATAATTAACTGAGGGAAATAAATACTCATATGCTGTTGTGAGCTCAGTTCCTCATTTTAACTGTGAAAAATGTTACGAAAGGAAAGTTGCGTGGCCTGGTTCGGAAACCCTCCCCCCCCTCTCCCCATGTAGCCCAGCGTAGACTTCCAGCTAACCCCTCCTCCCTCTGGACCGAGCCACGTAGTTTGTGCACGGTCCCTAATTATGAATCGTTTCCTTGCAACCGTTGGTGTAAACTGTAAACAAACGATTGAAAAGAAGTAAAGCTCCTATTTTGTACGATAATAGATTTTAATTCAAACTTAAAAGACCGTAATACAGAACTGTCGGCGCAGTCTTTATGCACAGTCTGTACTTTGCTCACAATTTAAAATTGCAATCTCAAAATCTTTTGCGTACAATACAAGAACAACCAGTAAAAGAAAATTTAACTATTTCTGAAGTTATGGATCTAGAGGAGACAGAAGAAGAGACAGAAAATTCCGACACCGACTGAACTAGTGCTGATACTAGTGAATGTGGTACTGACATAGAGGATGAATAAAATTATGTTACCTATATAGATACATTTATGAAACATTATGTGAGACATTATATGATTCAGTAAGACTTAAAACACACTTGTAAAATGGAAGTTCCTTAAATAAAACTATAATTTATCAAATATATTGTTTTCTGAAAAAAAAAAACAAAATTTAGAAAAAAAACACAGGTGCTAGGTTTTTTTTCATGTTTTTTTTTCACAAAGCTGAAAAAAAACATTTTGTTTTTTTTCAGTTTGCAACACTAGCTGGTCCATTAACAAATGTCAGCATGTGAACCATTCAACGAAACATCATCGATATGGGCTTTCGGAGCCTAAGACTCACTCGTGTATCCTGGATGAGTGCACGACACAAAGCTTTACACCTCGCCTGGGCCTGTTAACACCTGCACTGGACTGTTGATGAGTGGAAACATGTTGCCTGGTCTGACGAGTCTCATTTCCAATTGTATCGAGCGGATGGATGTGTATGGGTAAGGAGGCAACCTCATGAATTCATGGACCCTGCATGTAAGCATGGGACTGTTCAAACTGGTTCAGGCTCTGTAATGGTGTGGGGCGTGAGTGGTTGTAGTGACATGGGACCCCTAAATGTCTAGATACGACTCTGACAGGTAACATGTACACATCCTGGCTGATCACCTGCATCCATTCATGTCCATTGTGCTTTCCGCTGGACTTCGGCAATTTCAGCAGGACATTGCGACACCCCACACATCAGGAATTGCTACAGAGTGGCTCCACAAACACTCTTCTGAGTTTAAACTCATCCACTGGCCATCAAACTCCCCAGACAAGAACATTATTGAGTATATCTGGGATGCCATGCAACGTGCCGTTCAGAAGAGATTTCCACCCCGTCATACACGCACTACTTCAGAGATTAGTCGAGACCAAGTCACATCGAGTTGCGGCACATCTGTGTGCTCTTGGGGCCCCCCTACACAATATTAGGCAGGTGTACTAGTTTTTTTGGCTCTTCAGTGTAGGAACCCAGGGAATGTTTGCAGGTTAGCTGGGAGGTTTCAAAGGTGGCGTGTACTATGGTAGGAAAGTTCTCACCAGGGATAGGGTTGGTGAAAGTGGTGGAGGTATGCTGCATGTTGCACCTCTTGCAGTGGGGTCTATTGCATGGAGAAGATCCTTGGGGCTGTCTGATGGGATGAGGAAGACCATGTCTATGGACTAAGAGTTTGCTTCGGTTGAGAGGCCTTCTGAAACAAGTTCTGGGAGGATCTTTGGAAGAATGAATTTCATTTCTGGGCAGGTTAGCAGGATATCATATCACTGCCGAAGAATTCTATTTTATTATTATTATTACTCCGCGATTCACTATAAGTGTGTGGCGGAGGGTGCATAGCACCTATCGAGAAGGGTTATGGTTTGGAAGGGTTATAAGGGATATGGCAGGAGGCGCCCATGGGCTATTGTGAGGAACCATCCCCGCATTCGCGTGGAGTGATCTGGGAAAACCATAGAAAACCCAGATCAGGATGGCTGGAGTGCTTTATCGAAAGCTACTCCTGTCGGATTTTAAGTTTACTCGCCCGGTAAATCCTTTCTATTCCATTCCCTAATCGCTCGTGGGAAAAATGAGTACAGAAATGAATCGGTTCTGGCCCTGATTTCTCTTATCTTATTTTCACGGTCATTTCGAGATATGAATGTTGATCGATTCAAGGCCAGGAAAGTATTGTGTAACCAGGACTGGACTAGAGTTGGTTTTTGGCGGTTTGGAGTCGTCAATAGGTTGAGCAGGTTGTAATGTGGCTCGAGAAAGTTGCTTGCGAGATGTTTCAATACCCCATTAGGGATTTCTGGTTGGATCATGTATGAATGCTTCAAATGCAAGGACTGTAGGGGAGGGAACATTTGGTATTATATGGATGGCAACAGTCAAAATGGAAGCATTGCTGTCAGTTGTACATTTGACCATGCCAAACTAATCCCAACACTCTTCTGGCGAAACCACTTTGCCACTCGTGTCACTGATCATGGGGTCGAAGGCTACCTGGAATCCAGTTTCCAAAAATTCAAACCATTATCCACACTTAACCACCACCTCCAGAACCATCCCATACAAATTTTTGAGGAATTCTTATCTACTAGTTGGGCTTCTCCTAGTTTTCAGAAATCCTTGGCGAACATTAATAATCTCATCCCAGCTGCAACCCGTGCCAGAAAACAACTTTTGACTAAGTCAGACCTTGTTATTCTATCTGCAGACAAGGTCTCAACCAGTTATCAGAAGCCAACACTTACTGCCACCTCACTGAAGATCCCACACTTGCTGTCAACAAAAAAATACAGTAATATGTATAGTTCATTGGCCCCCTCCAAGGTCCCATCCCACAGTCAATCTCTTTTCTTACTCCTGAATGTCCACATATGCCTACACTTTACCTCCTCCTCAAAATCCATAAGCCTGGCAATCCGGGACGCCTCATAGTTGCAGCTTATGGATCCTATATTGAACAAAACTCTGCATAGGTGACCAGTACCTACAACTTATATTCTGTCAGCTCCCCTCCCATATCAAGGACATGCAACACTTCCATCTTTTCACTATGCACACACCACTTCATTCCAACTCTATCCTGATAATCATTGATGTCACATCACTATACAATGGGGTACCCAAAAACAACCGAAATAGCATTGCCATGGGCTGAGCTTGTGTAGTACGTGTTTCTGCTGCCTGGCATTTATAACACAACTCATTGTGAGTTTAGTGCCGCCTGTGTTGTTGATCTAACTTGTTCTGATAATCTACAGTGATTGTTTTTGCTAGCGCTAATTTGTTATTGTTTCGTTTTTGATAGTGGCAAGTTTAAGTGAACAATGTGCATCTGTGAAATTTTATTTTCTACTCAGTAATAATGATGCTGAAACTGTTTTAATGTTGAAAACAGCTTACAAAGATGACGCTATGGGAAAAAAATTCAATTGAACAAGTGTTTAACTCGAAGTGGTAGTATGTCGATTGATGGCAAACCTCTTTCTGGACGTCCATCAACTGCCTAAATCAACGAAAATGTTGAAAAATTCGAGAGCATGTACTTTGAGACTGTCAACAGACAACTGATCAACTGCCAGAGAACAGTGGGTTATCATCGAGATTGGTTCAGTTTATTTTAACCAAAGATTTAGGAATGAAAAGGGTTGCTGCCATGTTTGTTCCTTGGGTTCTGACTGACACTCAAAAAGAACGTCGAGTTGAAACATATCGTGCTTTGAAACAACTGCTTGAAATTGATACAGATTTTCTGTTAAAGGTCATTACTGGTGATGAGTTACGGTGCTATGGTTACGACCCAAAAACAAAGCAACAGTAAAACCAAGAAGATGTTATTGTCACTTCACCAAAAAAATGTTGTCAAGTAAAATCAAACATGAAAACAATACTCATTTGATTTTTTGATGCCAAGGGCATAATTCATTCAGAGTTTGTTCTCCCACATCAGACCGTCAATTAAACATTTTATTTGGAAGTTTTAAGAAGATTACACAACAGTGTTCATCAAAAAAGACCCAATTTGTGGCACACAGGAGACTGGTTCTTCCACCACAACAATGCACCTGCACACACAACTGTCTCTGTTAAACAGTTCTTGGCTAAAAGTGGCATAGTTCCGCTGCCCCACGCACCTTGCTCGACTGACCTGGCTCTGTGTGACTTTTTCTTATTTCCACACATGAAAAGGGACATGAAAGGACACCGATTCGACAACATTGAAGAGGTCAAGAAAAAAACGAGGGAGGAGCTGTCAGCCATTTCTAAAGGTGACTACAGAAAATGTTTCGAACAGTGGAAGCACCCTTGGGACAAATGTGTAAGTAGTAATGGAGAGTATTTTGAAGGGGACAAGGTTGTTTTGTAAAAAATATGAAAACATATAGCTTTTAAAAAATAGTTCTGGTTTTTTTTTGGGTACCCCCTCATACAAACACATTCCACATTGCCATTGCTTCAAAGCCATGAAACATTTTCTTGATAAGTGACCACCAAACAGCCGCCCCAGCACATCTTTCCACAGCATGTTGGCTAAACTGATACTTAACAACTACTTCTGCTTTGAAGGCAATATCTACCACCAAACCAGTGGCGCCGCCACTGCCACTCGCTTGGGCCCTTCTTAGGCTAATCACTTCATGGGCCACCTGGAACAGACATTTTTGAAGAACATCCCTCTCAAACACCTCATATGGCTTAGGTTCCCAGATGATTGGTTCACAAGCAACTTTCATGAGCCACATTACAATCTGCTCAGCCTAGTGACTACCTCAAACCTCCAAAAAACAACCATAGTCCAATCCTGGTTACACAATACTTTCCTGGCCTTGAATCCATCAAAAGAATCCTTTGTCAGGGATATGATTTCCAGCTAATCTGACCAGAAATGAGATCCATTATTCCAAAAATCCTCCCCGGCCCTCCCAGAACTTGTCTCAGCAGGCCTCCCAACCTCTGCAAACTCCTAGTTCACAAACATAGTCTTCCTCATCCCATCACACAGCCCCAAGGCTCTTTTCCATGCAATAGATCACACCGTAAGATGTGTAACATGCACCATGCCTTAACCATTTTCAGCAATCAAATCACTGGTGAGAACTTTCGTACCACTGGAACCTATGAAACCTCCCCCAGTTAACCTGCAATCACTCCCTGGTTACCTATACAGGTTTGACTACCAATCCATTAGCCGATTTCAAACTCTGCGGCACTCGAAGTGTGCAGACATATCTGGCTTGCGTTCCATAACAGATACAGTTGTTTTGTAGTGTCGATCAGTTTGGAAGTGCCTAAGTGTCATTGTTGAATTGTGTCTGGTGTCCAGATCCAATGTGAGTTGCTGTAAGCCATAAGGCCGTGTTGATGGAAATACTGAATTATTTCCATTAATCTGAAACCAAGTGAAGGTTGTCTGAAACAAGAGTGGGATCTCTTGTGACTGCGGTCTGCTGCAACATGTACTGTAAATATACTGTTTACCACGCAATAGTGAAAATTAGTGTCATATTGGTCAGCAACTTTGACAAAATAGGCTTCTTTTGTGTTGGACCTGTCACATTATTATGACGACTGTGATGTTAAATAAATGGATTTTAGTGACTGAATTAAGGCTGTAATCTTTTGTAATTTATTTCCTTTTTGTTGGTTCCATGTAAAATCCTTTCATACCAACAATCTTTGACCGTGCCTGTAATAATCTTAAATTAAGTTTGATCTGAAATGTTTGGAGGTTCTTTTCTATTCAAGATCAAATCAATTTCCTCTCCACTAATATTATGTTCGAACTTCTTACTATACAACTCTTATTTTCAAACTTAATCTTCCGCTCGATTATCTAGTCTTGCTCGTTAGCCTTTTATACCAACAATCCTCAAACTTCTACTTTTTCCAGAGATTTCAACAATCTCCACGACTGTTTTACTGTGAAAGCAGTCAGAGTTTTCCCTGACAGCACCACTGAAGCTGAACTCCGGAGATGGGAATACGAGTACCAGAATATCCTGGACACCAGACACCCACTTGGCCATAACCACCATTAAAATCTAACCACTTAACCAATATTTTTTTTTTGCTAGATATAACTTTTCGCCTCAATACCGTTCCCTTGCTACTTATATTCATTTTACCATCCCCTGCAATATATTATGTCAGACATTGCCGATATATCGATAGTTTACACCTTAGCCGTTCCCCCACCCTTCCCCAACTACCCAGTTAGTCATTGGGTGACGTTTGTTGCGTGCACACGTATGGAGCCTAATGGTCCACCATTTATCTACCACTGATGAAGGCAGATGCCAAAATATTGTGTGTATTTATTTGTCAGCATAAGTGTTCCCTCTCACCACAGTCATCCACTTTGGTATGTGGTGAGTTAATTTCCCTGTCCTTCTTTATTTATATTGCCTAGAAGCCGCTTCCATTTTCCTTAGTGTCATAGATTTTGGACAGTAAGTCAAAGACCAACAAAATTAGAAATAACTCCGTTATACTGGTAAAAGTAGAGAAACTTAAAAAGAGGAAAAACCCATTGTGAAGGCGCAAGTATGCTCTGTGGGCGGAGAAGATTAGAGAGGTTAAGGAAGATATCAAGAAAAAACAACTTACAAGAACATGCGAAACTCTAGCGAAAAGGGGATACAAACGGAGGACTCCAGCCCCGCAGGCATGGAGGAGTCTTTTGAGATGCCCCTTTGCCGTCGCCTTTTTATAGAGCACGGCTTAATTGGGTAAAAGGAGAGGTGTAATAGCCGATCAAACATTCTGCTCCCAGCACTGAAACTGAAGACAGATGGATTAAATCTAGAAAAATTAAAGGGAAAATACTCTGTAGAACCGGGATTGGAACAAGGTAGCAAATCGTGCAAAAATATCAAACTGCCACTGCTGAAACAACACTCCTTACATGCTTACAGTGTCAAAGAACTCAACATAGATACACCAATCGTGAGGATTTTGGTAGAAAATAATCCAGTAGATCCTACGCTGCTGTATGCGAATATAGAAGACACACGAAGACTGAATAAACTGGAACAGGAGAATTTGCTGACAATGGCACTCAGGCACATAAAACGTTTGCTGAACCCAGCGAGGAAGTTGATAACCTTTCTACAGCTGGAAGCAGTAGTCAAAATTCAGCTTAAAGCTAACAACCTGTCTGCAGAACCATCCGAGCTGTTAACCCTAGTTAAAAAGTTATTTGATAGACGAAACAAAATGTTTGATCCTGACGAGATCTAAAAACAGTTTGTTATGACTCTTGGAAGGATTAGGTTTGACCCACAGCTTAAATGGCCGAAGTGCATTCTATATACTGGACATCCCTAAATGGATAGTATAAAATTCAAACAGATAAATGCTAGACGGAGCAAACTGGTCCTCCATGAATTGAGAAACTTAGCAGATGAAAACAGCTGAGATGTGCTATGCCACCAAGAACCACATTCAAATAGAGGATTGATACCATACATGCCAGTGTCAGCAAAAATGATAGTAGATGGAGAACATCCCATGATAGGTATAACAACAATGAAAATCGCACAAATCTGTGATGATCACACGACATGTGTAGAAATCAGCACAGAATGGTGTAACGTGATAGTGGTGTCTACATACTTCCAATATAAAGATCCAATAGGTCTGTACTCAAATAGAGATATATTCAATAGCCTGGGGAATCAGAAAATAATCATAGCAGCTGATGCAAACGCATGGTCAGTACTTTGGTACAGTGACCAAACTAATGAGAGAGAAGAGGACTTGATGGAGCTGATTTATGAATTACCTCTGCAAGTAAGAAATAGACCATACAATCCCCTTCCTTTCAATTACAGATGGGGGTCCACATCCAATGTAGATGTAATGCTTACCAGCAAACGTGGGGTACATGTTACAAAACTGGAGAGTTCTAGACAACCTAACCAAGAGCGATCATAACATAATTCTTATGACCTTTCCAGGGATCGAACAGAGGCTGTTAGCAGTGAGAATATCAAACACCAGTACAATATCAAGAGAGCGACATGGTCTAGACCAGTGGTTCCCAAATGGTGGTCCGCGGACCTGTGGGGTTCATTTGAAGGGACAAAAGGGTCCCATGTTCCGTCCAAGAATTCAAAAAAATGTTCGTTAAAAAGAGTCGTAACTGCTTAGTGAGAAGGGTATCATAGTTCTGCTTCCGTTTGTGATGACTTACCGATGTGAGACTGGTTTTTCAGCTGACGCTTATAAAAATGGGGATCCGTCAATAAATGTATGATCAATTAGGGTTCCGTGGCCAAAAGGAAATTGGGAACCGCTGGTTTAGACTATGGGTGGGCTTCCGGACACCAGTGGGGCTAATGGAGGTGAATGACGTAGATTATATTGCGAGGGAGCTGACCAAATCGATTCAAACAGCAATGAAGGGCAGTATTCCACTAGCAAGAATTAAAATGGTGAGGTAAATACCATGGAACGAATGGCTGTATAGGATGAGATCAAACATGCGAAAGGCGAGAAGGAAATACCAACGCTCCCTTGTAGCGGCCTATAGGTATATGCTTCTCAACAGTTTTTAAGCAACAACTGCTTCTGGCAAAAACTCAAAGTTGGGAGGCATATGTTAGAGCAAATCTTAGGTCAGACCCCTGCGGAATGCCATAAAAAATAGTTGTAGGTAAAATTAGACCACCCACAACTTTGGCTACCATGAGGTATAATGATGGGATGGTGATAAAGAACTGGACCACTACAGTCGAGGTACTATTGCAACAACTATTACCCAACGACATAGAAGACAATAAAAGCGATATCCATAGAAAAATGCACAGTGATCAATTACAGTTGTATACAGCCACGTCGGAAGGGGAAAACGTAACAATAGAGGAGCCATAAACAGTATGGTGAAACATGAAGCCCCAGGTCTGGACGGAATTGTGGCTGAAGTTCTGCAACCTCTGGTGGTTCAATTAGCTCCACCTTTATGTAAGTTACTAAACAAATGACTGCTGCAAGGCAGAGTTTCCAACGTGTAGAAACAAAGTGAAGTTGTGATACTAACCAAGGGGGGAGATAGGGATCTGTCTAATGCAAAATCTTATCGGCCAATCTGCCTGCTCAATGTGATGGGAAAGGTTCAAGACAAAGTACTGATCGCTAAATTGGAACATCACAGAAGTAATATGGGTATGAACATGAACCAATACAGCTTTAGAGAAGGCAGGTTGATCGAAGATGCAATAAACAGAGCAGTAGACTTAGTTAAAAGCAGTTGTGAGAAATATGTTATAGGATTTTTTGTTGATATCGTAGGTGCTTTTGATAATCTTTGGTGGTCAATATTGTTCCGGCGCCTAAGAGAAATGAAGTGTCCAAGCAGTCTTTATAACACACTGAGGGATTATTGTAAAAATCGAATGCCCACGAGGGAAGGTAGATAAACATTTGACTAAGGGACGCCCTCAGGGATTGGTCAGTGGACCGTTTTTTTTGGGACATAGTTTTTGAAGAAGTGATTAGTCTACTGGAGGGGCTGGATGGCTTACTAGGGCTGGTTGCCTATGCAGACGACTTGCTGTTGCTAATTGAGGGTAGGTCCAGACAAGATATAGAGAATATAGCTAAAATGGTGGATGAAAAACTTCAAGCATGGTTCTCAGAGGCAAAGCTTAGTCTCATGCCAAAGAAAACTCAGGTGATCGTATTCAAGGGAAAATTGGAACGTGACCCTACTATCAAAATGAATAACATAAACATAAAGAGAACACAGACAGCCAAATATCATGCCGTCACCTTGGATGAGTCTCTGAACTTGCATCACATGTTACTGAGACGTGCTAAAGGGCTAAGGCTGTGACTAACAAATTTATCAGTATAAGCCAAAGGAGATTTAACCTTTCTAACATTTCGCGGTATCTTCTTTAACGTAATGTTATTATTTATAAATAAAATAAATAATAACATTACGTTAAAGAAGATACCGCGATACTATCCTAGCATATCTGATAGGGTACGCGTCCAATGTCTGGGAACACAGACTTTGACTGGTGAAACCTGGGTAGGCAGTACAAAGAGTGCAGAGAAGTGTGATTGAGTGGAGCCTACAGCACTACCTCCATAGTGTGTCATAGGTGTTTGGCCGCTGGACCTCGAAATCAATGAAGAGGGGAAATACATTGGTTATGAAAAGGAAATCAGGCCAGTGTGCAGGAGATTGTGGGACCAGCTGTACAGAATGCGGCAGAAATCAGCACTGCACTTCTCGCTGAATGGCAAGAGCGGTGGGACAATAGTTTCACAGGCAGAAGATTATACAGCAATTTTCCCTGACAGCACCTCTGCTGCAGAACCTCCAGACATGGAACTAGTGTACCAGAATATCCTGGACACCAGATGCCCACCCGGCCTTAACCACTGTTAAAATCCAACTACTTAACCCATCACTTTTTTATATATGTCAGACATTGCCAATATATCGATAGTCTACTCCTTAGCCATTCCGCCACCCTTCCCCCACTACCCAGTTAGTCATTGGGTGAAGTTCGTTGTGTACACATGTACGGAACCTAATGGCCCGTTTATCTATCACTGATGAAGGCAGATGCTGAAATATTGTGTATTTGTTTGTCAGCATAAGTGTTCCCTCTCACCACAGCCAACCACTTTGGTATGTGGTGGCTCAATTTCCCTGCCTTTCATTAATTAGGATACTCTTAAATTATAGAGTATGTCTTATTATTATTTTTCATAATAATTATAGAAAATAAATAATTGAATGGAATATAGGTAGGCCATTTAAGAATTAAGAGAGTTGGTGTGTGTATACATGTAAAACAAAGATATTTGAAGTATTTATATTTAACCGCAACCAGTTATTATTACACAATAAAAAGTACATTAAAAATATATAGATGGAACAAATATGTACAGATTCAATACAGTGCCTGCTGCTACAAGTACTAATATATTTCATTTAAAGAAAAGATTAATGAGTAAATAACTTACTGCTTGAGAGCAGCTGTGCTAGCAAAGGTTGTAGACTCTGACCAGTGGCTGCAGATGTCTCCTGTGTTGTTGCCAATGGCACAGAGGGAGCAGAAGTTGAATGGCCTGCACGTATCAGTAGATTTGGACCACTTCGAGATCGGGCTCTTGCTACTTTCAGCTGATTCTCCTGCAGCAGATTAATTATTTGTTGAATATCATGTAATGTTATGATTACAAGCAGGACTGTAGATGTCAAACAATAAAAATTGATTGTGTGATGATTACCTGCAACTGTATGAATTGATGCCAACCTTTACCTTCCAACATGCAAAAAAAAAAAAAAAACTTTCACATAAATGACCATATCACATGATATAATCCAACTCACCTGGTTTCAGCACACTAATTCATAACTTTCAATTAACCAGATGTCCATCAGGCCACATACAATGATCCAGACAACCAGTTGTGTTCGCTCTCACAACTCCAGTTTGTGATTAGAGATATCAGAGTAATTCCATAAATTAACACACTTTCTGAACACTTCATACACCAGATAAACATAAGACCATTGCCATTGGTAAACCCACCACTTCTTCATATTTTTAAATTATTTTATTAACTTTTATTACTATATTTCTATTAATATATCATTCCTTATTGATAATTTTTCCAGTGAAATTAGGTCTTCAACTCATTATTTTTCCTCCTTCTCCATATGCTGTAACATATATGATACCACCCCAATTGTACAGTTAACAGTTTTTTAAAATAATTCTTATTAAATCAATGGTCACAGTATTGAATGAATGAAATGTAATAATTTGTATAATTTAATCGCTCAAGTATTTCGCAGATTATTAATAATTGTAATGTCATTGGGTAATTTTAAGTTACTAGAATCTTTGGTCCACTGCCGCAGCCAAAGAGTGGAGTTTAAGTCGCATTCGGAAAGAGCGAGGTGGTTATTACGGAGGATATAAAAAGTGTGGAGTGTATCATGAATGCTGGGGCAGTACTTATTCCTGTTCAATAATTATTCTTGTTTCTTGGAGTGTGTGTTGGTAGTTTTGTTTAACATTAAATCCAACCATATTGAATTTTCATCAGAGTATTCATCTTTAACTAGAAGCATTCACTTGACTTCAAGTTAGATTTGATTGTGTATTAAATGATAATCTCAATACTACGTGCGCAGTTGAGAGACGGTGTACAAAGGGGCCACAAATACCATCCAAAGACTTGAAGTAGGAAGTCATCAATAATCGTGAAGCTCACTGCAATTAATCCTCATATAAGGCACCCTTTAGTTCACCAAGGGCATTCCCACTAGCCATCCACAGAAGTAAAATAGTCTATAGATCAATTGTGAAGTTGCTCGTGCTAGACTTAGAAATTTCGAGAAGAGTAATTGTCAACTTGAAGGAATTTCCCTGTATTTATTTCCACAGTGAAAACTCATCATTAAAATCATTTTAAAGTGTATTCATTATATTGGGAAAAATTTAGTTTAAGAGATATTTTGGTTTGTTCACGTTTTGAAACATGCGATCAGAAAAGTAAAAATCTAATATTTGAAATATCTCTAAATCGAATAAAGCTACACCTGATCTTTTATCACCAGCTATAGTCTCAGCATTGTCTCGAGTATTTTGATAGTAAAATTAACTAATTTGGCAAAGTTTATTTAGTGGTTTCAATTAAGAGAAAAAATGAACCTTTTAACTAAAAGGAATACAAATTTGAAATTTATATCAGTAGAGAGCCCAAATTGAGACAATTACGAATATATAAGGGTTTTGGTAAAAAGTTTAAGCATTTATCAGATACAGTAGAACTCCAATTATCCAAATCAATTGGGACCGGACCCCATTCGGATAATCAAAAATTTTGATAATCGGTTTTTTTTTCTGAAAAAAGGGTCTATTTTAATTAATTATTGTATTTATGTTCAAAATTCCTTCTTATCCAAGAGTTTTTTGGTGCTTTTGCATTTCAGGGATTTCAGCGCACCAGTCGTTAAAAAATGCTGCAGCCGTCCGATCATTGGGTTGGTTCTTATAAAAGAGGCGAAGCTTTTTCGCAGTACATTCCAGTCTTAATTAAAAAAGCAATTCGGATAATCGGCGATTCGGATAATCAGAGTTCGGATAATTGGAGTTCTACTGTAATTAAGTTTTTAAAGATAGATTGTCGTGGATTGTTGTTGAAGTGCGTATAAATTCCACTAAGTTGGTCACGAGATGACTTCAATTTTAAGATTATAGAAACCCTTTTGAATGTTAAATTAATACAGATAAAACATGATAATAGAAAGGCCCTGTAAAAATTTCAAGTTAAAACTATTTAGTACTTTTGGAGATATTAATTAAAGAAAAAGCTGCTGATCTTGCAGCGAGCTCAGATTGTCTCACTCCACGCTAGATTTTCAAAGTAACTTTGTAATATGTAGTCTCATTCTTTCGCCGGAAAGTAATCACGTAACTTCACGCTAGTTAGCGGGGCGAATTGCTCCGAGCGGTTTCGGCAAATTCCAACTTGCCGTAGTACTCACTAATGTTAGGGGGACCTAGTGAGTTTTTGTCTTCTCATATGGATGTGCTTAACCTGTGATCTTCAAAGAAACTGTTGTTCGATTCTTCATCGACGTATCTGGTACCGACAATGTACAAGTGAACTTTTCCAAGAATGTAAGTATTGTGTTACTCTCAAACTGTGTCAAGTGACTTTATTTCAATTACCCTTCGCATTTGGGGTTTAATACGAGTGTGTGGCGGCTGATTTCATAATATTTTAGGTGCCAGAAGGCTACACATGGTCATGAACTTAGCTGTTCACAGTTCAGGTGAAAGTGTTAACCTCCCCAGTAACTTTTTGGCCTGACACTCTGCAGGAACAGTTAACTGATATTCAATGGAAGGTTTTATCCGATGTTTTCTATTAAGGTAATTGAGGAGGATGTAACGGGCAACTACTGACATGCTGGTTATATCTGCCTCAACCTTGTGACGTATCTGTATAAATGTTATGTATAGGTCTTTGTAAAGTTATATGTATCATTATGTTATATTATAAGAGGTTTCACGTTCGGAGTAGTTTGTTCAGTATGCATGTGTTTGTAAATTGTCTGTCCCAATGCTCGTAACCGAGCGGCCGGAGGCAGACAGCAAAAAATAAGGGAGTGTGAAACAGCTGCGACCCTGCCTGCAGCAAGGGTCGGCGGCAGTATTCAGTCTGGAGTGGTAGCCGACAGACCTGATGTGGTCGTGGCAATATTGAATGTTTTGTAATCTAACATGTGAAGAATAAATGACCAAAAGAAGACTTGAAATTACTGTGTTGTCGATATCTAAAATTAAGCAGCCTTCAACAAGTACTACAAATGAACCTGTACAACTGAATAAAATGTTCTTCAATCGTTCGTGGCCGAATAACTGGATTGGTTTGGCCCAATAACGTGAGAAACACCAAGGGGAACTATAAAATCCAACCAACAAACCCCTTACAACAACAACAGCAACAACCCACCCTTACTTTATCTCAAACAGTAATTTTCCATTATTTGTATAGAAACCTTACATCATTGCAGATACATCAACTTGCTATTTGCTTCATCAGCTTGCTATATAATAATGATTCGGCAAAATTAATAGCCATTATGTTCATAATGTTTTTTTGTATGTGTGTGTGTGTGTGTGTGTTATAACAGCTTTCAACTACGGTAAGCAATAGATTATCTGGAAATCCCTTTCCCCCCTCTTCATTTGGCTTCTAAGCAGTTTCATTTTTGCTGTTGAAAAAATCATATCAGATTATTTTATAAAACAGAAATATAATACAATCTAACACAAATAACTACACCTCATTTTTGCTTAGCACCAGTAACTTTAATATTTTATAAATCCTTGTCCATTTTACTATCACATTTCTCCTATTCTAACTGTACGTACAGAAATGAAAGTAGATTTGAATATATGTTCGTATGGAGCAGAGCAAAAATTGTTTATTTGTAAATTTTATAGATGCTTCAACATTCGATTTCCTTAAAATATCTCAAAGAAAGTAAAATCCCACCATTTACCAAATCACGTATCAGTACCATGTCTCTGTTATATCTTCTTTGCACAAAAAATAAATGGCTACTATTTAAATGTGTTTTAGCAAACTATATTAAAAAAATGTAAGTAGCTGGGAAGCCACAACTATCTTTTGTTTCAGTGACTACAGTTAACTCTACGATGCTCTATTAAGAAAATTGTAGTCTACGTTAACATCGTCTATTTTATAGGAAGATTAAATAAAAAATTACACACTCTCATACTTCCAATAGCACACTATGAAACATTTGTCTTTTTAAACTGTCATACATATTTTCTATAAAAGTTATTTTTATTTTTTCAACGAGCCATTTATCTCCATTTCTACCTAATCAAAATCACTTGGTTGTATTCTGGTTTCCTATTCATTCTATTGTATTCATGAAATTTTCACTTGGGTCTTCTAGTTTGTGTTACTATTCAGAAAATTCCTCTTCCCCTGCACCTTATTTTTATTAATTGTGATTATTAATTATGTCATCCTTGGAAATTTTCCATCATCTAGTTAGCTCACCTTTATTATATTTTGGATACAAACTTATTTCAAAATAATGATAGTACTATGATCCTTTTTAAAGTATATAGTTACATATAGTGGGGTGGACGAGTTGGAAATATAAACCATGAATATTCAGTACTAATTACAATGACATACTGGAATACTATTTTGCATTATGTGAATTTTTTAATTTCTATTTTTTTTTTTTTTTTTTTTTTTTACATTTTAAGGCAAAGAGTTCATTTATCGTGTAATCTTTTATGGTAAGTTGTGGTTTATTCCCCTATCTTTTTCTATTTTTGCTATCCAGCTTCTTTTGTTTCCCTACAATCTATGTGTGTGAAAGAGCACATATATACCCCCCCTAAACAGCATAAACAGCTATAAACTCAAGATAATATTAATCTAGCGATCTTCCTTCTTTTCCACCCCTACTCCTACTGCCTCACCTCCCAAAATTAAACACTGCTCAGCAGAGAGATTGTTTAAATTATGCTCTAGTCTCACATTCTGGAGGACACTTGTTCAAATCCCCGTCCAGACATCCAGATTTTGGTTTTACACAGTTTCTTCCTTCAAAAGGCCATGGCTGAATTCCTTCCATTTCCTTTCCCCAGTCCCACCCCGCATCAAATGACCTCAATGTCAACGTGGCATGAAGCCATAAGTGAAAAAAAAGAGTTTAAATTAGTGTGTTGAGTTTTCGTTCAATAATTAGGAGTTTTTATTTTCGTTTTTCATAACCTATAACATTTATCCAAAAATTTTTTTACTGTTCTATAATATATTCTGACAATTTCTTCTGCCTGCCCATGACATGTTTCCCTGACACAGTTTCTAATTTTAAAATGTTAGGCTTTAGGCTATTCCCCCTTTCAATCTTCAATTTTACCCCATACCATTGTGCTGGCCAATGTTCTCTCAACCATCAGTTATTTGCCAGCTGCCAGCACGCAGCTACCTTGTTCAATTGTTGATGAAGAGGCATAGATCTAAAAATTTCAATACTTAATGTGTGTACATGACAGTCCACATTTAGATACCGTTCACCCTTCTACTGTGGAAAGTGGTGGTTATTCTGCTATCTAATTTTTTTTAAAAAAAATGTATTAGGTAAAGAAATGAGCTACCACTGCTGACTACTTGTTGATGAAGGGCGAAGATCTAAAAATTTCAATGATTTTTTTGTACATGTCCATTATGTGTGTTCACACCCTGTGTCCATCATTCAATTTTTTTTTTTTTTTTTTTTTTTTTTTTTTTTTTTTTTTTTTTTTTTTTTTTTTTACTGCTTTACGTCTCTCAACAGTCCATCATTCAAGGTATCCTAATTCGGTAGTACATTTCTTTGCTTACGTCTTTTCACCTCATCAAGGTTGGATCAATATTATGGTACTGAATCTTATTCTTCCAATTAAATGAGACACTTTACAATGTCAACTATGATCCTACTGATACCCACTAAGATTCTTTGATCACATCTACTTAAGAGAAAGGCACTAAAATATTTTGTTATGGTACATGTGATCATCTTTTGTAAGTTTTTTGTGCCCATCCACCATCATCTATGGTACTACCATGCTCACTTGTATCCAAACGATCTGAATCGCTCACCACTATATTTCTTCCCAAAACTTATTCAACCTTTCCTACACATCTACTTACACAGTCCTATACTCTGTAGGATGTATAGTCACATGAATATCCAAAATTGAGACTCACCCACATCACAAAAAAATTGTGATATATTTTAACATGTTCCTTTTACAAACGAAAATTCGGATTATATTTTGGTAATAAAAGAGTTGTGCAGACATTGTATGTACTTCATTTTAGTTTTTTAAAACATTTAAGAGAAATTAGTGTCCCTACAGAACATAAAAAGTAACTGTTATCTCACTCTGCTAGTGAGTAAAGACTACAAGCTTGAAAATTCTGCTCTATGTGTGTATGTGCTTTTTCCGTGTCTCAACACCGCAGGAATCCTCGTCTATGCTAAGTGGTGGTGTTTCCTACTATCCAAATATTCAATATATATATATATATAAAACACACATAATATAGAATTTTTTGGGTCTAGCCCTTTGTCAACAGGAGAACATTATGTGGAGTGGGTGTTATAAGAGACTGCCTCCCAGAACATGCCCCCCCCCCCAACCAAAAAATTATGTTCTGCTTTTGACAGTGGGATGGACCTGAAAATTTCTATATCATGTGTGTTTAGTTATTTCTGAGTGTTCATCTCCCAAATCCATCATCTCAAGGTAAATGGTGGAGTATTTCCCTATCCTACATATATAACAATGAGCAGGAAAATGCTTTAGTTAATAAAACTAAGGAAGGATGTGTGTACGACTGGCTCTGCCTGGTGCCTCACTTTTAGCAAGAATAAGGATAACTGCCAAACTATTCTGATTGTTGTGTTTGGTCTTGTTTTATGTTCATCACTCCCAGCCGTCTTCATCTGCGGTAAGAGTTGGGCTGTATTTACCTATCTATCTATCTAAGGAAAAAGAAACTATACCCACCACTCACCAAAGTTGATGGGAGTAGAATAGCAGCAACACACACACACACACACACACACACACACACACACTCTCTCTCTTTTAGTCTATCTACTTTTCCAGGAAAATACAAACTTGTGTCTGGGCTCATGCAAACACACACTGTCAACACACCCATACACGTGCCAGTCTTGGTCACTGGAGGGGTGGGGAAGCAACATTAATACCATCAAAAATATAAATCATAGGAAAGAAATTATTCAAAACTAGCTGACCCAACAAACGTTGTCCTGTCCAAATTTGTTTGTGATCATTTTGCGAATTTGTTGTAAAGCTATGGAAATATGTGAATAAAGTAAAAAAGAAACAAAAAAACAATGTATTTCTGAGTGATCATTGTATTCATTAATGATTGTGTCCATGGATATTGAATTTGAGAAGGAGTACATTCAGAAGTATACCAATGGGAAATTTTAAATTTGAGATGAATTCTGTCGGCAGTACACCACTGAAATGCTGGAAATGTATGATATGCCTGAAATGTGATCAACTTAGAACCATATAGTTTTTTCCAAAACTGAATTAAATCAGAATTTTATGATAACCAAATTATATATGTTCTTACATTAAATTTAAAATCTCGATCAATCTTAAGGTGTTTTATTTACATTTTGATTCTGATTAATGCACCAAAAACAAGTTTTTATTGTTTCGTAGGTCTTGCATCATTCAACATACTGCCTCCAAATACTTTTTATGTATCACTGTACATTCATCCCAAACACAGTGCTGCAAAAAACTTTGGCTATCACACAGTTCTTCGAAAAGTTGCACTTTGGAGTTTCAATGATTTGCATATTCAAGAGCAACCTGAATGCAGAATAAACCATTTAACTGCCTTCCAACAATATAGCTGCAATAACTGATGAAGCAAGTACTAGTGCAATTTCATTCTGAAAGCAATTTGTTGCCAAAAGAATGAAATCAAAAAAGTTTCTCCAGTTCCACCAGGAGCATCCAAGATAATTGGGCCCTGTAATGCCTAATTAAGGTAATACCTTGTTTGATATCATCAAGGCTATGTCCTCAATAAATAATAATGGAATAAAAATAAAATAACTAAATTTGTTGGACAGATCGCAAAACAATACAAAAATAAAAGCAAAGGTAATTTTATTTTAATTTGGGCTGGAATGCATTTTTCCAGATTTTTCTCCAGATCTTACAGTTTTAAGTAGAAGTGTAAGGAACAAAACAAATAAAGAATTAAGCATATCCATCATTCGAATTGTGAGTTATGGTCTTGAGTTCATCTGAAAATCCCATTGAAAGAAAACACACATTCAATTTTTCTTGAATTTTCCAGAAATTTTTCAAATTTTTTTTTTCTTTCTAAAAATTTTATTCAGACTATTACAAACAATTTTTTAAATAAATTAGTCAAATCTGTCAGTAGATCAAAAGTACTTTCAGTTTTCCCTGAATTTTCCAAATTTCTGGGCAAGTTTTCCATTTTTTCTGTCTACCTTATTTGGACCATAATGAACATTTTTGAAAAAGAATTATACAAATTGGTTCAGCTGTTCTCAAGTGATGTGGTTACCAACAAACAGCATTTCACTTGTTTTATACAGATAATATAAAGAAGGGAACATGGAAAAAATATTAATTTATTTTACATTTATTAATAATGATAAAAAACTACTAGATAAAAAACAAAATAAGGTCTATATGTATAAAAATTGGTATACCAGGATGAACACCGCAGCTATTATTTCAATTTGAGGCCCAGGGGGTGTCCAGTTTTGGTAGATCGATTCCTACCTGCGGAATTTGGGTTGGGAAGTGAAAGCAGGAAGTACTTTGATGACTGACTATGAAACAGTTATTGAGGTCATGAGATGTTGAGAGCGAGCATGAAAGAAAATATGGTGATATAGATTTTGGGAGTAAACTATGTGTCTATAACTGTTCACTCTGGTGGATGGTTGATGGAGATAAGGGGCAGGTGGTTAGGTACATGAGATGGGATGTCGTACAGGTGGCGTGGACTTGATTGGGTAGTTTTTGCCATCTCATAGGAAACTCAATAAAAATGTGATGTTAAAATAAAGAGGCGGTTAAGGAGATAAACTTCCGACAGTGTAGAGCTACCTCATAGAATAGCTATATACTACCCTGCTGGCAAATTCATGTTTGAAGAGGCAGAAATTTCAAGTTTTTGCCCCAGCTTAGAAAATCGTAGATCTGCCACTGGACTTGAAGTCATCAGTTTTTGGAATGCACAGGGCTGGAACATTTGAAAAAACTGACACACAATGGTGCGTTACAGGCCGGAAAATATTAAATGCGGACTATAATTTGCTTACAAATGTCACACGGGATTTTCCATGCTAGTGACAATTCTAATTTTGTTCTCTCAAGAGAATTTCAGTGCATCTTTAATTGTAGTTCACCCTAAAGTGTAAAATGGCACTGTGTGATGAACTTTATGACTTATCAGAATTATTTTCCAGACAGTTTTTAATTTTCAAATAGGCATAATAAAATATTGAAATCTTTTAAGTATGTCAAAGAATTATTTCTTGCAAATGTAGAAAAAATGTGATATTTAGTTCATTCTATTTTTATGAGTTAATAAACAAAGATTAAGATAATGTTTTTAGTAAAACCTGAAGAAGAAAATGATCCTCTGGCTGTACCTGAAAAGAGGTTTTCACAGTAATTGATTATTTGCAGGAGTAGCCAGTGTCGGCATTTTAGTGAGAATATTTATAATTATTAAAAATATATAAAACAAATATTGGTTATATTAATTACATACAAAATAATTTTAACGATAGTCTGTTTAGAGAAAAAAGTGCAAAATGTCTTATGGAATTAATTGAGAAAAAGCTACATGCCATGTGGGACAAAGGGAGAGTGGGGAGGGGTGTTGGAGCAAAAGTTACATCAGGCAACATGGGAAGTTTAAAAAAATGCCAAAATGGGGTCACGTAGTTTTCAGATGCTACCTTATCAACTGCGAGAACAATGGTTATTTTTACAAAGTTCTCCCATGACCCTCAATTCGGTATGTGTCAGGTAATGGAGTGAGGGATTGAATTTAGGAACGAAGGCAACAGGAGCCTCAAAGTTAGAAACTCTTGGTACTGAGTTGTTGTTGGCAGGATTTTAGGGAATACTGATGATGATGTCATTAGTGCCCCAGCAACAACAAAATTGATAATGTGGCCTAAAATCTTAAGAAATTAGTTTCCAGTCTGACTGTAATAGTCAGTCATACAGACAGCAAAATAAAATAAAATATTAAAATGTTGGCTGTAAAGGGGCCACTAAAACCACATAATCCACCAACAATGTATGGTTGGCTGTAAACAGGCAACCAGATTTAAAAAACATAATAATTAAAACAATTAATGTCAAAATACATGGATGGGTGACTGTAAAATGGATACTCATCCATCTTAAAAACCTAAGCTGCCCTGCTAAAAGATTTTGGGACAAGACCAGCTAAAACAAAAAACCTTAAAACATTCACCGCATTGTTACTATAATTCTTTAAAATAATTTTAAAAATAATACAAAATCATTTAAAACGTGGCGCACCACAAGTGTCACATTCCGGTGGGTCCTTCTGACAGAGAACTGTGTGTCAAAGAACAGTGCCCTACATGGAGGCGAGTAAAGAGAACTTCAGCCCTTCTCATCCACAGGAAGGAGCTGCTCCAAGGCTAAACGGTCAGTTTGACCAGTCGTAACTTATTATTGCAGTTTGAGCAGCCGTAGCTTATTGTGGTCAACTTCCAACCATTGCCTCTGCCATACATCAAAGACCGCCGACGCAAGGTGTGACTTTTGGACCAGATCAAAGTCAATTCTTATCTGCCATTAAATACCTCACAGCAACTAATTATAGATTGGTTCAAATAAATCTGCCTCCCTGGTATTGTAACAGGCGCAGTAAATTTACTTTATGAACAAGGGGCCATCTGGAGTACACGGGGACAAATTTTAAGCTGAGGGAGGAAGGTCGGGAACAAGAAATAGAGTTACAGCCAACTAAATCAAATGCAACACTGCATGGTAGGAGGAGCTTAAGAGAATCTCATTAGTTAAAAGTTCTCGTAGTTAAATGCAGAAGCATGTGTAACAAACAACCTGAACTTGAAAATGTTATTAGTCGTACAGATGCAGATATTGTCCACATAAATTTTTAAGAATATGAATGTTTATGGATACATTACATTCTCATGGCAGTGGTGTATTTACAGCTGTCAGTGAATACATCCCTTGTAATGAGATAGACGTTGATATGTTCTGCAAAATCATATAGATTAAACTCAAAGTTGCCAGGTCAAAACTCGCCATAGATGCCTTCTACCATCCACCTGATGCCAACATAACTGTCGCCGAGGAGCTAAAAAATAATGTCGTTTTCAGGATCATATTATAATACTAGGAGGTAATTTCAACATGGCTTATATCAAAAGGAGTAATTATGTTCACGTTGCTGGTGGCAAGGATAAGGAAGTCTCCGAAGTCATTATTGATCTGTTCTCAGATCACCATTACAAGCAGTTGGTAAAAGAATCAACGAGGTGTCATAATGTTAGTGAAACATTTTAGCTCTTGTGGTTACCAATAGACCAGAATTATTCACCAATATTTCAACATTCACAGGAGTAAGTGACCCCAATGAGGTAACTGCAAGCCAATAAGGTGTCATAACGGTAGCAAAACATTGTAGATCTTGTGGCTACCAGTAGGCCAGAATTATTCACCGACATTTTAACGACCACAGGAGTAAGTGACCACAAAGAGGTAATTGCAACCATCAAATCAATAACTGAAAAGAGGGAAAAGAACAGATTGTGTATAGATTCGATAAAGCCTCAAAGTAGTGTTTTAGAACTTACCAGAGGAAAAATTACCATACCTTCAAGTTAACAAGATGCACTATTGAAGAGATGTAACAATGCTTTATGTGTATTGTCAGGGAAGGTATGGACATACATAAACCGAAACGGACAGGAAAGGAGGGAAATGAATCATCATGGTATACGCTTGAAGTCAAAGGACTACTCAGAAAGCAAAGGAGGATATACACACACTCAAGAAGGTAGGGGTGTCGTAGTTGCTTAGAAATCGTGGACGAGTTGGGATGACATGTTAAAAATGCGATGTGGGAGTCTTTTAATAATTTTCATTTCAACTCTCTTTCTAAGAGCCTCACAGAAAACCCAAAGAAATTTTGGTCATTCATAAGAAAAGTCAGTTGTACTGACAACAATATGCTAGTAGTAAAGCACGATGATTTTAATGTAAAAAAAAAAAGCTGCAGTGAAGCTAACATACTTAACACAGAATTAAAATTTTTTTTTCGCTGGTGAAAATAAGGAAACCATACCGATTTTCCCGTGTCATTTGGAGTTAGAGATGGATTTGTTACGAATAGATAGTGCATTGAATGTAAAGCAATTAGAGTTACTGAAATGGGGGAAAAAAACAAGGTTCAGATGGAATCACAGTAATAGTATTTTCAACTTTGTGAATGGATAAAGGATTTTCTAATTATCGGTCGCAGTATGTCATCGTTGATGGAGAAGCCTCTTCTAAACTAGATGTTACATCGGGTGTCCCTCAAGGAAGTGTAATAGGACCACTTCTACTCTTAATTTCCGTAAAAAACCTTGGAGAAAACGTGAAGAGCAGCTTGAGATTCTTTGCTGATGATCCCATCATCTATAGGAAAGGACATAGATTCGGCGTATTGCTTAGAAATTCAACATGATCTGGACATTATTTTGGCATGGTATGACTAATGGCAACTTACACTCAATTGCAAAAAGTGCAAGGCAATGCATAACTAACCAAAAGAATCAGTCTGTTCAGAGATACAAAGTAAACAGTTCAGTTATTTAAGTGGCCAATTCCATGAAGTATTTGGGCATAATGGTACAAAACAACATGAAATGGGACTTGCACATTAATTTGGTCAAAGGTGAGCTAATTCTAGGCTGTGAATCGCAGTTTGAATCTTGAAAAATTTTAATTCACAAACAAAGGAGATAATGTACAAAACTCTAGAGCACCATTTGGGACCCATTTTGTAGGAGGCTCATTAACAGAATAGAGAATGTACAGGGAAGAGCCACTCTACTCGTGACTGCTTCCTACAGTCTTTATGAAAGTATCACAGAATTGATTCATAGATTGGTCTGGTATACTCTGAAACACAGACGACTTAGGTTTAGTTTGAACGTATTGGTTAACATGCATACTCCTATTTTCATATACGAGTGTGATGAAATACTTCACCAAATAACCTATTTGGGCTGCAATGACACAAGTGATAAAATTAGAGAAACAAGATGCAGCACTGATGCTTATATGAATTCCTTCTTTCCTTAAGCTATTCAAGATTGGAATGCATGGAGCAGAGATTAATTTTGATGCATAGCACCCTCTGCCACCCACAAATTTGAGAATTGCAGAGCACATATGTAGATGTATAAATCAATCGTAATTTGGGTTAATGACTGTTTCATCAATGGGACTGCCAGGTGTTGAGGAAATGCATATGAAGTGTTGCACCAAGAGGAGATGCTGCTGAATGGCAAGTAGCAGCTCACCAGCATCATCATCAAATTCTAGGAATGGGGCTGGTGTGGTATGCACTTGTGACAAGCTGAATTCCTGCATGGTGGACACTATTAAACATCCGGAAATAACTATCCCATGTCGAACCATACACAAAGCAACCATACTGCAACTGTGACTGCACAAAGGCTCTACAAAATTGTAGCAAGCAGGAGAAGTCAGCAGCCCATTGCCTATCACAAAGACATTTTAAAATGGATATTTAAGGGCTCAGGCTTTCATATATTTAAGATGTGGCAGCGAACTATGCCCACTGTCAAAAATGAGGTAAATAGACTGAACAGATTCACTAAAACTTAAAACAGTGTTCCTGCGGGAAGATGAGGTTCTGCTAAAAGTCTACAATATTGAGTAAGAAGAACACACTGGGTTTTCTTGACAGAGAACTGAAAACCAGTGTATACTGACTATTCATGCAGCCTAGTTAGTGTGAGTAGCAGCTGTCGCTCAGCACCTCTCAGGCTAGACGATGCACAAAAATTGCAAAGTCATTAACATATAAGGAGTATCAGATGGGACTCTTTATCACATCTGAAATGCTTTTAACACTGACAGCCGAAACGGACACACTTAAAACTGATACTTAAGGGATACGGATTTCCTGTATTAAAAGATCTGAAACTGCACTACCAACTTGGTACCAGAAGCAACACTAAGATACAGACGATTTTAAAATTAGGGAAGGCTTCCCCTGAAACCCCAATTGCTTTAAAATACCATACTGCCAGGTAGTATCGTTGGCTTTATCTATGTCAAAGAAAACACCAACAAAGAGCTGACTGCATAGAAATGAATCTTGTACCACAGCTTCATAGGATCAGGTTATCCAAAGTGGATTGGAATCTCCTGAACCCACACTGAAAGTGGCTCAACAGATTTGGTGATTCAAAATATCAGACAAAATGACAGTTAACCTACTGCTTTGGCATTTTCGAAATGCAGGTTCTCATGTCAATGCTATAATAGTTACCTGGTGACATCTTGTCCCTCTCATGTTTTAAATTAGGAATTAATGTTGTTTCTTTCCATAAAGTGTCCTCCGACATTTTTAAGAATATCCAGAAGGCACCCTAGCATCTTTACTAAGATGCCTCTGCATCTCGTAGTGGTCAAGCCCTGGAACAGTGTCTTTGGCATTGTTTGTTGCAAACTCCCAAAATGTAAATGGGCAATTGTACACATGTATGTCTGATGAATCGAAGCTCAGCATGTACCTTTCACCAGCAATTCTTCATTGTTGGGCCTGAAAGCCCAAATTGCTTAAAAATTCTCTGCCATCAGCTGCACTATGCTTCGTTCCTCAGTGAGTACCTGTCCCCGCTCCAGTAATCCAGATATTAGTGGTTGAGAGTACATTCCAGATATACAGCAGATAGACTCCCTTACTTTGGATGATGATGTGCTCACTAAATTCTGCCATGATTATGATTATGCCAAGTGATTCACCTTCTCCTCAATATCGTGATATTGAAAGAGAGTGATTTGGCGGCTGTAGTGCTGTCAGTCAAGTGCATTCATATTGGTAAGTTATTGCTTCCATGAAGGTTATGATCAACCTCCCAATACACAGAGTCTGCAATGGAAGGATTATAGTGAAAGGTCAATGACAAGAGGACGAACCGAAAGTGGTGATGAAATGAGCTGTACTTTCAATTGACGTTCCACTGAAGTATGCGAGCCATCCTACCTATTTAATTTCACCTACCTCGACTCAGGTGGGTCCTCAGTCTGTGACAGCTGAGGGATGGTACCATGTTAATCTAACTGCATCTCTACATCTTCAGGATCTGAAGACAAATCAGGATCCCCTCCTTTCCCTTCCAGTTTGTCTGGGAGGATAGGACGAAAGGGAATTCATAAACAAAATTGGTTCTGAATGTTTAAATTTGGAATCCCAAACATTCTGCACTGTTTGCCATCCATTGCTAACCTATGTTGTTGCTACTGCTTCCACTGCAGGTGCTGCTGTTGCTGCAGTGGCAGAGGGTCCTTCAGTTGTATTGCAATGGATGGCTGTGCTGCTTCTGGTGGTACATTTGAAAATGTTGCTTAAGTGGTCAGTCTTGGAGATGTGTTGTTACTGACATCCGCGGTTTTAGTTGATATGACCTTTACGGAATTTGCGCCATATTTGCATTGGCATGAGAATGTTGCAGTTGTGCAACGAATATCTAGGTACCAACATTTTCTTTCCTGAGTCTTAGCAAGGCTGGTATTGAAGATGGACGGCACAAGTGACAATGCTTCTTCGCTTCACCATATGAAATTCTCTCTTTCGTTTTCAACACCCGTATCTTTTTTTTTCCCCCTTCAAAATACACTTGACATTCCCTACACCAAGTTGGGTACATCCTTGAGCCATCGACACACACCTGTGGAAGAATGCAACCACAACCCAGCTCATGTGCTGCCATTCCACATTTCCCACAGGTGGGGTTGTCTTTGCAGGTCACCACTGTATGCCCGAACTGCTGGCATTTGAAACAGCATATGGGGTCCAATATATAATCGAGAACATTGTGATTTAAGTATCCTGCTTTGATAGTCATTGGTAACATAGCAATGTCGAATGCTGGGACATAGGAGGCAGTTTTTCAAGACTGCCATTTATCATTAATGTGATCTAACAAATCTCGACCACATTTTCTGATTCCCAATCCTGAAGGAGTTCCTCGGTCTCTTAAATTGATTTGATCTTGACAGATGATCATGCCTAGGAATGCAAGGTAAAATCAATATCAATAAACGTATCAATATTTATATTGATGACAGGCAGGTATCAATATTTTTATATATTTTAGAAATTAGAAATAGGTATGTAAATCAAAATTAGTAATAAATTTGGGGTAGTTCATTGAAAAAAATTAGGTCTGCAAAATTAAGCGTCAACAATCCTGAAAACGTAGTTTGCTTAACCTTTTCCAATGAAGTCCATTCTTAGTTTGAATGACAGTGGTTCCTGACTGTGAGAAAAGGCGTTCAGAAAGTACAGAAAAGGAAACTTTGAGTAAATGATTAATTGCAATTTTTCAACATACCTTAATGTAACAAGTACACCAATCATGATTGATTTAAATTTAATTTTACAGCAAAAACTGTACTGTAATCTCCAAATAATTGGTGTTATTATATACGTAACAATAAAAAAATGTTTCACACTTTTCAACCCCTTCTTCACAGCTTTAGAAATTTTTCCACATATTTCATCCATTTTTGTTTAGATAGTTCCACGAAAAGGGACTTTGAATAATGGTGCTAAGTGCTTCATTAAAACTTTAAAACCTTTGTCTTCAACTAAATTAAAAGTTCCATTATCAACACTGATAAAATAAGCAATTGTATCATCCAGGAAGTCATATTTTTTACTCCCTTTACAATATTGTAATACGTCTCAGAGAGGAACAAGAACTAATGAACGCAAACGTAACTCAACATATTAAATAATAAAATGATGAACCTAAGAGAGTGGGGAATGAGAAACGTGCACGAAACCAAATGGAACCACAGAGCAGAAAAAAAACGTTATCGAGTTTAGCATTGTCAAATTTGGTCCCTTTCACCCATACACTTATTTGCAGGATTTTTTTAGGGCAAAGTTGTTTGTAGTTTTCGATATTTCACTGCAGAATATCGATATTATCGTATTGACCATTTAAAAATGTCGATAATTTTGGACCGATATAGGTTGACAGAAGAAGTATTTCATTGCACTCATAATTTAAAGATTTTCGCATATTCTCCAATAAAGTCAAATGTAAACTATGTCATCTGTCTTCCAAACTATCACAGCCCAATCTATGTATCAATTCTGTGATGCTTTCATATAAGCTGTAGCAACCAGTCACGAATCGAGTGGCCCTCCTCTGCACCCTCTCCACTGAGTCGATCAGGCCCTTGCCATACGGATCCCAAACTCTACAACAGTAATCCAGATGCGGATGCACTAGTGTTTTATACACTACCTCCTTTGTATGAGCATTACAGTTCCTCAAAATGTGACCTATGAATTGCAATTTAGAATTAGCCTTGCCTACGATGGAAGTTAAGTGCATGTCCCATTTCATGTTACTTTGTACTATCAGCCCCAGATACTTCTGGGAATCAACCGTGTCAACAGCTGAATTGTTTATTTTGTACTCGTGAGCAATCTGATTCTTTTTGTTACTTATTCGCATTGCCTTGCACTTTTTGCAATTCAGTGTAAGCTGCCATTTACGGCACCAATCGAAAATAGCATCCAAATCACGCTGAATTTCTAAGCAATCGTCGGAGCACCTTATTTCCCTATAGATAACTGCATCGTCGGCAAACAATCGCAACCAGCATTTGACGTTGTCACCCAGATCGTTTATAAATATTAAGAAAAGAAGTGGACCTATTACACTTCCTTGAGGAACGCCCGAAGTAACATTTATCTTAGAAGAGGCTTCCCCGTCAACAACGACATATTGTGATCGACCAGTTAGAAAATCACGTATCCACTCGCAAAATCTGAGCCGAAATACCGTAAGCTCGAATCTTCTCTAAAAGTCGGTTGTGTGGACACAGAATCAAAGCTTTCTAAAAATCCAAAAAACTGCATCAACTTGCGAACCTGCATCGATAACTTTCATTATGTCGTGGGAAAATAGGGCCAATTGTGTTTCACACGATCTCTTCTTCCGAAATCCGTGCTGACATGGTGTAAGTAACTCGTTCTCATCTAGAAACTTCATAATGTTAGAGCATATAACATGCTCCACAATTCTACTGCAGACAGGTGTTAAGAGGTATGGGTCGATAGTTCCTAGGATCACTCCGATCTCCTTTCTTAAAACTGGAAATTACCTGGCATATTTTCCAGCTAGAAGGTACTTTTTTCTCTTCTAAAGATTTCCGGAATATATCTGACAGAAATGGTTCAATTTCCTCTGCGTATTCAGAAAATACTCTTACCGGTATACCATCGGGACCCGGCACTTTACCCCACTTCAGGAGCTTTAATTCCTTTCAATACCTACACTATCTTTTTTTTTTTTTAACTGCTTAACGTCTCCTATAACAACTAGGTCTTTAGAGACGGGAAAGGATGGGGGCAAGGAATGGGAAGGAATTCGGCCATGGCCTTTTTGAAGGAAGCATTCCGGCATTCACCTGGAGTGATTTGGGGAAACCATGGAAAACCCAAATCTGGATGCCCGGACGGGGATTCGAACCGCCGTCCTCCCGAATACGAGGCCAGAACGCTAGCCATTACATCACCACGCTCGGTATCCTACACTATCAATCTCTATCAGATCCATCTCTAATACCATGCAATGTGGTAAAGTGGAGATGTTTTCCATGATATCGTACATGAATGAATTTTGAATTCAGTGTTAAATACAGTAGCCTTGTCGCAGCTGTCTTCAACTTCCCTTCCGTATTTTATTAGAACTGGCTTATTGTTTCCACTACAATTAACTTTTTTTTATATATGACCAAATTTTTTTAAGGTTTTTCGTGAGGCTCTTAGAGAATTGCAACGAAATTCATTAAACGTCGCACGCATCACATTCTTAACATGTCCCCTTTTCTCCTTAACTTTTCTAAATGAGTCCGATGCATCGTCCTTTTTGATTATGCATGTATCTTTGCTTTTTGAGTAACCTTTTAACATCCTGTGTATACCATGGGGGATCATTCCCTTCCTTGATTGTACATTTCGGTATATGCAAGTCCATATCTTCCCTGAGTATACGCATGAATCGATGCCACCTCTCTTCAACGGTACCTCTTGTTACTATGAAGGTATGGTAATTATGCCTCAAATACGTTCTAAAACACTCTTTTGAAGCCTTTTTGAATCTGTAAACGATCCATTCTTCTTTATTTTTGCACGTGATTGTTAATTTTAGTGTAGCAATTACAGCTTTGTGATCACTTATTCCCGCGGTGGTAGAAATATCCGTGGATAATTCAGGCCTATTTGTAAAGAGAATATCTAAAATATTTTCGTTACCATTGAGGCTTCGCGTTGGTTTAGTTAAGAGCTGTTCAAAATTGTGTTCTGAGAAAAGGTCTAGAATGATTTTGCAAGCTGCTTTATCCCTGTCCCCAGTAACGTGAACGTAATTAGTCCAGTCGACATATGGCAAGTTTAAGTCACCACATAGCATTATTGTATGGTCTGGAAATTGCCAAGCTATATTATTTAGATTATTCCTTAAGGCCTTGGCAATAGTTAAGCTTGCATCTGGTGGACGATAGAAGGAGCCAATCACAAGTTTCGTCCTAGCTACGTTGAGCTTGATCCATAAAATTTTGCTAACAGTATCGACATCTATTTCGTTACATGGGAGGTACTTACTAACAGCAATAAATACACCACCTCCTCAGGAAGGCAACCTATCCTTACGGAAAATGTTCATGCTACTATTAAAGATTTCGGCGTTAACTTATATACGGTTTTAACCAACTTTCTGTGCCTGTTACGATATCAACATCTGTGCTACGAATAACGTTTCCGAATTCAGGCTGTTTATCACAAACACTTCTGCAGTTAACTACTAGAACTTTTAATGTTCGAGATTCTTTTAAGCTCCCCTTAACATGCAATGCTTAATTTATCTTGGCTGTCCGTAACTGAATTTCCTTTTCGGGAACTTCCTCCCTCAGCCTTAAAAATCTCCAAATGCACTCCTAGCCAATTCCCATGTGTAGTGCACCCCTGATCGATTCAAGGGATCCATACAAGACTCAACCCCAGGGCGAAGATCGAGGAATCTGCAGCCATGACTATCACAGAAACGCCGTAGTCCCTGGTTCAGCCCCTCAACAGGTCTATGAACCAGAGTCCACAGTCAGTTCTATCGACAATGCTGCAGACGGTTAGCTCAGCAGAAATCTTGCGGTCAATGGCCACAGAGTTCACCCTCTGTGAAGAGAGGATAACCTCCGTCCCTAGGCGGCAAGCATCATTGGTGCAAACATGAGCCACAATCCGTAGCTAGTTACACCCTGTCCTTTCAATGGCGTCCAGGATGGCCTGTTCCACATCTCGGATCAGACCTCCCAGAATACACAATGAATGGATACTGTATTTCATCTCCGACCTATTCGCCATTTCCCTAAGGGGCTCAATAAACCGCCTAATGTTTGAGCTACCTACCACTAAAATCCCCTTCTGCAGTTGTCCAGACTTTGCGCGCTGTGGGGCTGTCAACTCACAGGCCAACGATTTCAGGACTGAATCAGCTCCAGACAAAGCGTCAAACCGGTTGGACAGTGGTACAAGCTCGCCTTTCTGGGAATCAGGCTTACACGAATGCCCCCACATGCGGCGTCGACGTCCAGAAACCACACGCCAGACACCACCAGGTGACGGCCGCACAGATTCTGATGTCTCGGCCTGGACTGCAGGTACGATGACTGGTAGGGGAGAACCTGTGAGCCGCTCAGCTTCTACAGGGTCACCATTATCACATCTACTGCACTTATTTGCGGCATCTTCCAGCTGTGTAACTCTCGTTAACAAAGCTGCAAGCTGAGTGCAGATCAGCCACCTCGTTCCTTACACGTACTACCCTTCGCTACAGAAAGAAAAACTAAGGAGTACACAAAAAAACGGACTCACTAAGTGTTCACAATAGGAAGCTTTTTTAGCAACGACCAAATATAGAAAGACGAAGCTAAAGCTACTACACACTTCAAATTAAATTAACACTGGAGGAGGTACTGCACGTAACGATGGCCGAGGAAAACTGCTACTGCTACTACTGATAAATAAATATGCAAAGATGAAGCTACAACTAACTACACACTTTATATTAAATTAACACTGGAAGAAGTACTGCATGTAACGGTTGCCGAAGAAACACTGCTGGTGCTAGTACAGATAATTAAATATGCAAAGAATAAGCTACATCTAACTACATACTTTAAATTAAATTAATACTGGAGGAAGTAATGCACGTGACGGTTGCCGAGAAATGAGAAATGTTTCTTGTTACTCACTTCTCTGTTTTCAAGAGGAGGACTCTTGGCCCTTGCCACTTGACAATTCTTTGGGCATTTGGAATGTCTTGCGACCTACCTGCACCACAGATTATAAGGGATCTGATGGGTACACACTCAGACACATCACAGGACTGAAGCCAGAGAAGAACAAGGTGGAAAGGATGCGGGTTGGGACTAGTGAGAGACAACTGACAATTATGAAAAAGCATTATGTGCAAAAAATAGAATAAAATAAACAATAAAAAAAATTCTATATATGAGAGCGATATGGATAGTAAACTCCATTTCTTAATACGAAAGAAAAGATGAAAATCACTTGACTGTAAGGGTGATGATAAAAGTGTCAAATTTGAATTGATTCAAAAGTTCTTGAGCACTATGTTCTGATATAAAAATACCACACCGATTGTCAGCATTGGTGCAAGCACAAACCTTTATTCATAATGTACTGGCTGCATACTGTACACCAGTGCACAACTAACAATGTTTGGTGCCAAACATTTTGTATCCACTGAAACGTTATTACTGCATTTACCTCACATTTGGCAGGCACTAATGTTTTCAGTTTATAACAAGCAAATGTGGGAAACGATGAGGTTTACATTGCGATGACTGGAGGTTTACTGAGTCAGAGATACTAATACCTCTACTATACTACAATGGTGGTTTCTTCCCAAAGCTCATCATTTGTCATGGCCTCCTCTAATCTCTTCATGGGCCATCTGGAACAGACATTTCTTGAGGAAGTCCTTCTCAAACCCTACATCTGGCTTCGATTCATAGATAATATCTTTATGATTTGGACACACGGAGAAAATACCTGCTATATTTCCTGAACCATCTCAATACCTTAAGCATGCTGAAATTCACTTGGACCTATCCTCCCACACCCAGGACATATTCTTGGATGTGTATTTGTCCCTCTCAAAAAGCTACCTCAGCTCCTCAGTCCACATCAAACCAACCAACCTTTAACAGTATCTCTATTTTCACAGTTGCCACCCATACCATACCAAACGTTCCCTCTCCCAGTCTTGGCATTCAGGGTAGTCACATATGTTCCAACCAACAGTCCCTCATGCATTATTCCACCAGTATTTCTCAAGCATTAATATCTTGTTACTACCCTCCAGCATTGGTAAACAAACAGCTAACATGGATAACTTTACAACCTACTCAGCCCATAAATCATCCCAAACCTACAAAAAGCAACCACAAACCAGTCCTGGTCACACAATATTACCCAGGTCTCAAATCCATTAACAGAATGCTCTGGCAGGGGTATGATTTCCCACAAAACTGCCCAGAAATGAGATCCATTCTTCCCAACTACAGCAAAGAATGTGGAGTAGAGATGTCACGAAAGAGACCTCAACTACGCTCATCAGGAGGCGAGGGTAGCAATGACAACATGGGCATGCTGCCATAATAAGTCTCCTTTATAACTGGGGACCGATAGTGCATGGGTTCGCCCGGGTGGGGCAACTGCACCTTGAGAACATTATGGGGACCTTCGGGGCATTGCAGTGGGCTCGTGCTCTACGACGGTGCTCTGCGAAGCTCGGACGAGTGTGTAAGAACCAGTACTGTGTGCGGGCGAGCACACACTAGGAGTTTGCCTCGTAGCGCGTAGCCCTGTAGCCAGCAGGCGGCATTGCGCTGGACTGGTTAGTTGCCAGGAGGCACGCGAAAAGGGCATTCCTATGATGTTGCTTGGTTAGCTGCGACTTCCACCCCATCCCTGCGGGGAGGCTGGGGCCGGGCACATGTAGGAATAGCAGAGATGCGTAAGCTATACGACCAGGTTTAGGAAAGGTCCGGTCGTGGCGGGCGCTCACTATGGGCACCCTTACTGTGTGGCGAAATGCGCCTTGTTCATCATGACCGCTGTAATGGCTGGTGATTTGGAAGGATCCATCCCTGTGGTGGAGGCAGTGCTGGATAGTGGGTAATAGAGGGTGCTGCGAGGGCCTGATGACCGGTAGGTCAGGTATGACCGTTGACGAGACCTTTATACCCTGGAACATAGATTGGTGTCTTATGGAGTTAATGTTAGGGGTTGCCTCTTTAATGGTTAAATAAGTGATTTGTTTAAACTGTATGTTGGTAATCTTACTTAGCAACCATCATTCTATCATGCTTTTTACTGTCGAAAAGGCAGTATTTTTTTTTTGCTGTCGTCAGTCTTTCGAATGATTTGATGCAATCCTCCATCCTACGTATCTTGTGCCAACCTCTTCATCTATACACACCCCATACAACCCCATACATCCTCAAATATCTGCTTCATATATTCTAATCTCTGTCTTCCTCTGTAGTTCTTACCTTTGACTGTTCCCTCCACCTACAAATTAACCAAATGCCATAGGAATAGACTGATTATATTAAGGCAGCTGCCAATCTCAGAACATGCTTCAGCAGACTCCCTATCTCCAACTCCTCTGTAAGGGGACGTCTGGTGATAAGCATATAACAGTAGGAGTTCCTGCCTACAAAGTTTAGGAATTATAGTATGAAAAACTCAAACTCTAACTGCAAACCAGTTATTTAGGTTATTAGAGTTGTGTGATCTAGGTTGCCAGTGTGAACTGCTTGCCTGTGGTCACTGATTTCGGATGACAGTTGGCTGGTGGTGAGGCCTGTATAAGATCCAGTGCAGTTGAGGTAGATAATTTGGTAAACAAGGTGTATAGGTGATAGCCGACTCTCTTAGCTTCTCAAGGATATGACTGATGGTTCCCTTAAAGCCTTGATATTGGTGGCATTTATACATGCTCTGAGCAACAGTCCCTCATATGATATCTATCATTTCTCAACAAGTCCTACAATTGTCTGCAAATAGCTTAGTATGAGAAGAAGGCTTCACACAAGTGGCATAACAGAGGACAAGGGAACCAAACAAGATTGATATATTCCTAATAAAGCCAGATGATAATTTTGAGGGTCCTCAAGTAGCTGAAGGACTAAGTGATCATGAAGCAGTTCTGGTGAATACTGGAGGGCTCAGTAAACTAGAGACCAAAATTAAATTTGGTAATAAGTATAGTTACAAAAAGGCACAAAAAAACTTCAGGGAAAGGTTCACAATATGTAAGGAAGTTACAAGTATAGTGGAATTGAAGCCAAAACAGTTCAAGGAGATAATAAGAATGGAGAAGAAATATTTATCCCAAAACAAAAAATAAAGAATAGTATGGAACCTGTTAAACAGAATGGTAAGATAAGGTCTGAGAGAATCTCCTCTCTGTGACTGTTCAGATCAGACTATAGGAGACACCAACCACATTATATTTTCCTGTAGAAAATTTAAACGGGCCCAGGATACCATGATCAAGGAATTAGTCAACATAGGAATCCCTCTCCCTACCAACCTAATCCTACTCCTAGTTAGTGATGACAAAGCAGTATACAACAGCCTTACGAGATTCCTAAAAAATGGAAATATAGAAATCTAAGACCTCACCATCGGTAAATAAAGATGTCAATAAGCATAAAATGAATTGTATAAATGACTACAACGATTCTGTTTTATTCCTAAAAGATTGTAACTACGAGTAGATAAGTATGACTTAAAATTGTCATCAGTATAATAAAAACTGTAAGTAGCCTAAGTACAACTATAATTAGCATAAGCAAGATTGTAAATAGTATAATCAAACCTGTAAATAACTAAGCATAATGAATTATCTTACAATTCACGGCAGTATGGTCATATAACCGAACGTAAACAAAAGAAAATAATAATTTAGACTCATGAATACCAATGTCGGTATTGCCTCAAGTATACCTTCAAACGAATTGTATCAATTGCTACAGCGATTCGGCTTTATACCTGAAAGACTTTAATTACGATTAGATAAGTTCTATTTAAAATTGTAACCAATATAATCAAAATTGTAAGTAGCATAAGTATAACAATAATTAACAGATGCAATATATTAATGAGTATAATCAAACATGTTATTAGTTAACCATAATGAATCATGTTACAAGTGATGGCTGTATGGTTACATAACTGAATGTCAATAAATAAAAAAAAAAGAACACAAGAGAGTTAAGAGACAGCAAGCAGTAGGCAACAATTAAAACAAATAAAAAAGGAATTAATAGCTGCAGCAGCAGCAAAGGAAGCTAAACATAGGTTTATAAAGAATATTATCAATGCAAGGGGACGGCTGAACGATGCATCTACAAATTTCTATGCTCATGTGAGAAAACTGAGGGGAAGAGAAGGTACTCAGACAATTATAGATAAGGATGGAGAAGAAGTTACTGAGCATTCGAGAAAGGCAGAGTTATTAAGTAATTGGTTTGATGTTATGATTGTGGACTATGATTCAGGAATGGTAGGGTAAAAATCAGAGAATGGGCTTGTTAGTACAATTAGAAATGAGCAGATTAAAAATCTGAGAATATTATGAAGGAACTATTTTTTTTTTTTTTAACTGCTTTACGTTTCTTTTTAACATCGAGGTCTTTAGAGACGGGAAAGGATGGGGGGCAAGGATGGGGGCAAGGAATGGGAAGGAATTCGGCCATGGCCTTTTGAAGGAAGCATCCCGGCATTTGCCTGGAGTGATTTGGGGAAACCATGGAAAACCCAAATCTGGATGCCAGGACGGGGATTCGAACCGCCGTCCTCCCGAATGCGAGGCGAGAACGCTAACCGTTACACCGCCCCGCTCGGTATGAAGGAACTAAGAAAGCTAAAATAGTGTAAAATGGCTGGTGATAATATTACTATAGATATCTTAAAGATGGCAGGATACAACAATGTACCTTATCTTGAAATAATATTTGGAGCAGTATACAACAATTTCCCTTTTCTTGAAATGTTATTTGGATTGAGTCTGGACCTTACCAGAGGACTGGAAAGGTGTAATAGTATTACCAATCCATAAAGGAGGAATGACAAACAGGGTCAAAAATTATTGGCAGAACTATTCGACACCAGTGATGGGTAAATTGATGGAGTTATTGTTATGCAACCACATCAGAAATATCTGTGAGGAAAGTTACAGGTTTCCGAATTGAAAACATAGTTTTCAGGAAGGATATTAATGTGAATCTCTATTAATGGGTCATATGAAAGATATTTCAACAAGGGAGATCAAATTGACAAAGTAGCACTACATGTTTCTAAAGCATTTGAGAGTGTGAGGCATAAACAAGTGTCAAATTAGAGAGTGGTGATGAGGTGTGGAAAAATATTGGTTGAAGAATTAAGAGTAACACATGGAATGGAAAAGATGTTCACGACCACAATCTGGCACTGTACTTGATGATTCAGGGTGTGTGAAAATTTTCTTTCGTGTGCAAGGGAGTCAGGGACTGAAATAAATTACCAAGAAAAGTGGTGAATAATTTACCAAAAAGAATTAAAAACTAAAATTGAGAGAGGTGAAAAGTAAGTAAGCACACCAAAGGTGAAAAATGAGTGTGCAGGGAAATAGCAACAGCATGCACTGATCACAGTTAAATTAAATTATCCACAAAATTTAGTACAAAAACAACTATCTCATGTCACATCACAACAAGCAAAGGACAACAGCTACCCTAAACATTATAGTGTCAACCACAATCCAGTCCTGGTGACACAGTACTTCCCACTACAACAGGATTATGACTTCCTTCAAGCCTACCAAAAAATGAGATCCTTCCATCCCAAAATCCTCCTAGCCCTTCCCAGAACACGCATCAGTAGACCCCCTAACCTTAACCAACTCCTAGTAAAAATATCCTTATCTCAATAGACAGTCTCATGGCTCCTCCCTATGCAACAGACAATGCTAAAAGGTGTGTAACATTTATCATGGAACTATCACTATCAACAACACAGACAATGGTGAAAGCTTTCCCATCACAGCAGATAGCACTTATGAAACCTGCCATAATTACCACCTAGATGCAGTCTGGATTTTAAAACATGAGAAATTTGTATGGCTACTACAGTTAAACTGTTGGTTGATTGTACTCATCAAATTCGCTGGGGTCTTCTTAACCCCTTACCACATACTGGGACAGATATGGCACATTTCACTTTTCTAATTTTGAAACTAATATTTCAGAATATATTTTGAAACTGCATGTTGGGGCAGATAAGGTACACAGTCATGAAGAGCTGTGCAAATAGAATATACCATCTGTTGAGTAAGGAATTGCATAGTATGAATCTTTGCTTTGCACTGTGAGCAGTATACATCCAAGTTTGTTAGTACAAACAGTCGTATTTGATACAGTAAAGATTTGATTTCACTGTTTATAGAATTTCTTGGAGGAAAAGGATATCTTTGGACAGTTATAAAGAGGTAAGTTTATATATTTTTGTATTATAATACATATAATACTGAAAAATTAGTTTTTTTTAAAAGATATGACACAATTTGCATTATAGCCCGAGTGAATAGCTGGCTGCTACGGAGAAGAAGAAATACAGACTACATGCACCTAGTTGATTTCAAGGTTGCAGTTAAGGATGCCCTCTGTAAAACAAGGAAACCCTTATCCAAGAAATGTGGTAGGCCAAGCAATGAAATTAAAAAACAGCTGGACAGTAAGAAGAAAAGAGGTTCTGTGGCAGATCTTCTGCAGCGTCATGTATGACAGGATGGGATAGATCACATTCCCACCTGGCTGGGAAACCGTGGTCATTGCAAGTATCCAGACTGGAAACAAAAATCCTATATAGCATGTCTGAAGTGCAGTACAACATTGTGCTTGAACAAGGAGAGAAACTGCTTCATCAAGTTTCATTGTGAATAGACTAAATGGAAAATGAATTAGCACTTTTTCTGATAAATTTGCACTGTAATGAATAGAAATTGTAATTATTTGATAAAAATATACTCAGTTCTGTTATATATGTATATATCTTAATGTATATTTTCCAAATGTTGCATCATCCATCTTGAAACTGGTATCACAAGATGTCAGCAATTATTGTATGTTGACCCATATATGGCACAAGCCCTTAAAAGAAAAATAATTCCCCTCCCCCCACCCCCATGTAAGATTTATTATTTTTTTAAGTATTTTTCATTAAATCATGATATTGGAATTAACAAGTGAAAATGTTTTCACAAACCTAAAAATCATACAGAAAGGTGTTAACTTTCTTTATGTATTTTGACTCATTTTCAATTAAGCACAGAAAAAAATGAAATTGTGACCAAAGAAGGCAAGAAAAATGCTTTACTCATGTGTTAACAAAAATTCATATACCAAGTATCAGTGCTAAATTACAGTGATATTTTATATGCTGGTTACTATAACTGATGCATATCCGCATCAATCGCCAACTGGACATAGATCCATGCCATATGCAGTCAACATCTTAAATAAGTCTGACAACTAATCAATTGTTAATAAGAATGAATGGCCACGAACAAATGGTTTTGACTAAAAATTCAACTACTCATGTCATCTCTGATGACAGCAATAACTTCAATTCCCGCTTCATTGTCCATACTATCAGAGTCCTCACAAAAAGAAGCAGTCTTTCTGAACTGTGATGGTGGAAACTAACCTAACACTATAAACTAGGCACCAGGTAACCACAGAGGTTCAACTTCATATAATACCAACTGATCATTTTACCTTTTCTTTTCAATCAACACATTTCTTACATTTACATCCTCTCTGTACTTTATACATTCAGCTAATAGAAACCACTGCTCACCAGAAGTGGTGGTTCTTTATTTATACTTCTCTAAATCATAATTTATTTTTAACATATTTGCTAAACAAAATTTCATACAAATTTTTTCTTATTGGCTCTTTCCCTGTGATATCTTTATATTATTTATTGAATTTTTTTATCTTCAGGCATATTCTCCTCAACTAATTACCCCCATCCTGGTCTTATTTCCACCAAACCAGTCCTAACCCTCATATCAGCTCAAAAACCGCATATGCCAACAATTGGCCATTAACACCTGCACTGTGTGCCCAGTGGCGTAGCTAGGTCAACAAGGGCCCCGGTGCAAAAAATTTATTTTGGGCCCTCAGGCCAGATGGGCGACCTTTTTTTTGCTTTGTGTGCTGGTAGGGGCCCTCTGAACTGAGGATGGGGGCCCTTGAATTGTTTTTAGGGGCCCCTGAGTGTGCAGTGGTTGGGGCCCCCCTGAGGAGGCTCCTGTGTTCTCAGGGGCCCCTTAGACGACAGTAGAGCTAGGGGCCCCCTTGAGGTATGCTTGGGGGCCCCCTGAGCGTGAGGGCCCCGGTGCACTGCACCGCCTAGCCCCATAGTAGCTACGCCCCTGTGTGTGCCATGCTCTTGTGTTTGGGAAGGGTATATTCCTGAATATTTCTGTTTGTTGTGAGTGTTCATATAGTATTTGTATGTTGTTGCCAGCCTGGAAAAGGATGAAAATCAAGGAACATCAAGGAATTTGGTCATGGCCTTTCTCTGAAGTGATTTCCGGAAAGTATTGAAAAATTCAACTCTGGATAGCCAGATGGGTATTTGAATCTGCATCTTCCTGAATCCCAGGATCTAGTGTTACAATTCACTCACCAACTTTGTAATCCCAGTTGTAAGTAACACTTGTTTTATATCCCAATCACAATTAGTTGCTACCGAGATCATTAGTATTAACTAAATTTTGTTGGTTTAATTAGTTAAAAGCATTAGAATATTAACATACTTACAATTTTAATGCATTACTTTTGATATATAGACAACTGAAAACTATATTTCAATCAACATTTAATATCACTGTTATTTGAAATAAATCAAGTGTCACTTCATTTCAACTGGTACACAAAGAGAAAAAGAATTTGGTTAAATATACTTCCATTATTTTCTGAATGGGGTGTAAGGGTTTGGGAGAGACTATAATAGCCTTTTCCAACCAAATGTCAACCTCTCCTTCACATGGTGCACCCTGTTTGCATGGACAAGGCTCTGGCAACTGAAAGATACCCGGTATAAGGAGTCACCCACTGCTTGCCAACGGCATCGGAAAGTAGGGCGGAGGACCGGGGGTTGGTTCAGGGCATGCTCTTGTCCTTGAGGTGGGAAACGGCCCCTAAAGGCGGATGAATCAAAAATGATCAACGGCGTGGGGATGCAGAAGGCAATGGGAAACCACTGCATTAAAGACCCAAAGGGTATCCCGAGGACATGTAATCCTCTCAAATTACATATATCATGATGGCTTCTTCCTAGGTAAAATATTCCGGAGGTAAAATAGTCCCCCAATCGGATCTCCAGGTGGGGACTACTCAGGGAGGAGTCATCAGAATGGATAGATACATTCTACGAGTCGGAGCCTGGAATGTTAGATGTCTGAATAGGGCAGGTAGCTAGGAAAACTTAAAAAGGGAGATGGAATAACTTAGGTTAGATGTTGTTGGGATTAATGAGATTAAATGGAAGGACGCACAGGATTTCTGGTCTGGGGAACACAGGATAATAAGCACACAAGCTGTCACTGGTGTAAGAATTCTAATGAACAAGAAAGTCTGGAAACAGGTGAGTTATTATGAACAGTTTAGTGACGGGATTATTTTGATGAGGTTAGAAACTAGGCACGTCCCAACTATATTAGTACAAGTTGCAAGGCAACTCGCGTATTAGTGATAATTCTGAGTCCTGGTGGAAAGATTCAATGCGGCGTGTTTAAGTTCGTGATTAAATGTTCCTATTACTACAGGTTCAATTTCGTCCGGTCGCCAGTGGGGATTTCACAACTAATTCTAAGAATTAAAGTTATTCATAAAACTAATCACTTGAAGCAGCTCGTGATGGCAACTATACTACTAAAATGGGTAGGAATTACTACCACACAAATCAAATAAGTTTGCATTCAACACACAACTTTACTATCTGGAGAAACACGAAAAATACACCGCCGAAGTATCCACCAGTTACAGTGACCCGTGTAATCGAACTTCTATCACCAAAGTTTGCAGGATTCGAACCGAGTAGGCGAAAATATTATGCGGTGCCACTATCACAGTAATTAGAAAGTTCGGAGTACTGTCCTCGTCCGTGTACACTGAACACTCCGCATAACACTTGAAATTACAGTACACATTAGTTGCACCGTTACAAACACTTTTAGGTTATCGTTCCCGCGGTATTGTCCTCAACAGTCGGCAACTCCCGCCATTAGGTCCACACGGTATTGCAACGTACTGTCGACTGTCACCATATTGTTTATACTCCGTCAAAGATATCCCCACTCACAGATACTCCTCTCGATCTGTGTTAGTTAGATGGTATCGTTACGAAGTGTATATGCCAACATCACAGGAAGATGACGAAGAAATAGAAAAAATATACGCTGAAATTGAAGAGTTAATTCAATATGTGAAGGGGGAGGAAAATCTAATAATCATGGGTGATTGGAATGCAATAGTGGGAGAAGGAAATGGGGGGAATACTGTAGGAAGTTTTGGTCTAGGAGAAAGAAATGAGCGAGGAAGCAGATTGCTAGAATTTTGTGAAAGATATACGATAGTAGTGGCAAACACACTGTTTAAGAACCATACACCTGGAAACGTCCTGGGGATACCGGCAGATATAAGCTAGATTATATAATGGTCAAACAGAAATACAAGAATCAAGTTCTAGACTGTAAAGCGTATCCAGAAGCAGACATAGAATCTGACCATAATCTGATAGCAATGAAGCGCAGGCTGAAATTTAAGCGAATAAGGAAGCAGTATAAGCAGAACAGACTGGAAGTGAATAACGTGAAACTATCTAGTACGAGAGAAAAATTTGCAGAAATGGTAGACTTAGGTCTAAGAAGTAACTCTGAAAGGAGCTCGACTGAGGTGGAATGTAATACATTAAGGACCAAAATAATGAAAGCTGGTAAAGAAACAATAGGCTTTAGGGAACAAGCTGCTCGAAAACTTTAGATTACAGAAGAAATTTTGGAGCTGATGGATCAGAGAAGGTACAAAAATCCTCAGGATGAAGCAGGAAGACAGCAGTATAGGCAATTTAGAAATCAAATAAATAGGAAATGTAAAATAGCAAAAGAAAAATGGCTACAAGAAAAGTGTGAAGAAGTAGAAAAGGAAATGGTCGTTGGTAAAGTAGATGTTGCATATAGAAAGATCAAACAGAATTTTGGAGAAATTAAGAAAATTTCACTAATTTTACAAATTGTTTTATATCTGTTATTCCCACACAACACTTTATCAAATTTGTTTTTCAACATCTAGCCACAGTGCCCCCTGCTTGACCTATTTCAGTTTCCACACTTTTAACGACCGCCAAACTTTCATTCAGTCCTAGATCAATTTCTTCAAGACGCGAAATCGCAGTTGTGATGCCTGAAAAACTTGAGTTTATTTCTGAACAAATTACTGGAAAAAGAGTTCTTGGACAATTTTAATGGAAGATACTTCACTGCTATCAAAATTAGAAACTATTTTCTTTATGTTTTCATAATATTCACAGTAATAGGTAACTGCATCGAGCCATGTGCCCCAACGAGTAAGTAGTGGTTGTGGTGGAAGAGGGACGGAAGGTGCGTCTTCTTTAAATTTTGCCACTCTCATTGGAGCTTTAACAAAAATCTTTTTTACATTTGATATTAACCTATCAACATCGGGGAAATTTAGTCTTACTTTCTCGGCAACTCTATGTAATCCATGAGCGAGATATGTTAAATGCACCATCGAAGGATACAACATCTTCAGACATTTCCGTCTTTACCATGTATGGCGCAGCGTCGGTCACAAATAGTAAGACATGTTCTCGCTTAATGTCACCGCTCCATAACAGTCGAAATAGACGGCAATTGTTGAGTGGTTTACTGATTCAAGAGCTTCACAGTCCAGTAAACATATATCACCCGGTCTGTCAGAAAGTAGGGTTCCAACGATAACATTTACAACGTATCTCCGACAAGCATCAGTATTTTCATCCATTGATACCCAGATCTTATTGGTGAAAATCTTAGTTCTGATTGTCTGCAATACATTTACATAACAAGACAGTAAATAATTATTCCTCAATGTTTATTCGGTTGGAATCGTCTGTGTTGTGTATTTCTCCAAGAACAATTTTAAATGCTCATTGTTCACTTTATTAAGTGGGATGTTGGCTGATACCATCATTTCACAGAGTTCTTTAGAAAAAATTGACAATTTGGAAGACGACGAAACTGTAGATGTATCCAAGAATGATAACTCATTCATAGATTTAGATTACGTGTCGATGGAGATAAATGGTTTGTAACAAAAAACATGTTATGGAAATAATGATACCTTTGTCCTTCAAACGCCGAATTCTGAAAAATTCATTTCTTAAGATATGATGTGATCAAATTAGAGACTTTAATCATTAGTATGATAGCTCATTTTCCTTTTCGGTTAGATATCAGCACAGATAAATGGCTTATGACAAAAAAAAATATGTTACGGAAATATTATAATTTTGCCCTTTAAGGGCCAAATTCTGAAAAATTTCTTTCTTAAAATATGACTTGATCAAAGGGTAGGCCATACAATCTAACATAATACCTCATTTTTTCATTTCAGTTAGATATCAAGGGAAAAATAGTTCACGACAAAGAAACATGTTATGAAAATAATGATAATTTTGCCATTAAAGGGTCGAATTCCGAAAAATTCCTTTCTTAAAATATGATTTAAACATGGTGGAGACTTCAATCTTTAAAATGATACCTCATTTATCTGCATCAGTTAAATATCAAAAGAGATAAATGGCTTGTCACACAAAAACGCAGTGTAGAAACATTGATACTTTTGCCCTTTTGAGGGAAGATTTCCGATAAATTCCTTTCTTAAAATATGATTTCACCAATGCGGAGACCTTATTCTCTAAAATAATACCTCATTCCTCAATTTGAATTAAATATCAAGGGAGACAGATAGCTCGTGACAAAAAAAAAAAAAAAAAAATACTGAGAACTTTTCCGTTTAAGGGTTAAATTCTGAAAAATTCCTTTCTTAAAATATGTGACCATTGCAGAGACCTTAATCTTTAAAATGATACCCCATTTATCTATTTTGGTTATATATCAAGGTAGATAAATAGCTCGTGACAAAAAAAACGCATTGCAGAAATATTGATACTTTTACTTTTTAAGGATTAAATTCCAATAAATTCCTTAGTACATAATGTAACCAAAGTGGAGATCTTAATCTTCAAAATGATATTTCATTTAACAATTTCAGTTAGGTATCCAGGCAGATAAATTACTAGTGACACAAAAAAAAATATTGACATTTTTAGGGTCGAAATTGAAAAAAAAAAAAAAAATTACTGTCATAAATTATGATATACTCAAAGCAAATGCCTTAATCTTTAAAATGATACCTCATTTACCTATTTTGGTTAGGTATGAAAGAAGATAAAGGCTTGTTACAAAAAAACACCTTCTAGAAATAATATGTACTTGATGAAACATGGTACAATGAACCATTCTGTGCAGCGTCAATCAGTTCTAAATACGCTTATACACAGGGCTAGGGCGATTTCTGAAAAAGAAAGCCTATCACAGGAACATCTAAGAACTGTCTTCAGGTGGAATGGTTACACTGAAAGGCAGATAAAAAGAGCGATTGATCGCAACCCGGAGAAAAATCCAGTCCAACAGGAAGAAACGCCTGAGGCCACCGCTTTTCTGCCTTTCGCCGTAAACACCTCAGGGAAAATTGGCAGAATTCTCACATGGCATGGAATTAAATGTTTTTACCGACCACTTGCTAAAATTTGGCACTACCTATGCTCAGTTAAGGACGATCATGTCCTCAGAGTTCCTGGAATTTACAGCATCCCGTGCGAGTGTGGAAAGTGCTACATCGTTCAAACCATCCGCAACGTACAAAACCAGTGTGAAGAACACAAATGCAATCTTCACCTGGGACAGTATAGCAAGTCAGCAATCACCGAGCATGTGTACAACCATGGCCACAGAGTTGACCTCAACAACATGACAATTTTTGCTAGGACCTCATACTTTTGGGATTCCACAGTCAAAGGAGCGATTGACATTCGATTGGCTGATACCTACAACAGAGATAGGCTTTCTTAGCGAGGCATGGAAACCAGCCTTGGCAACTCTCCACAGAGAGCGTGGTCGCATGTTCAGCAACCACCACAAACGGCCGAATATTAACTTTCTCGGCCCGCTACGGACAACTGTAGCCCTGCCCACCCACTGCCAGCCGCCGGGTGCAGGCGTAGAAGAGAGCCGTTGGCCTATATAAGGAGGTGTGGCAACTGGGCTGTCTCAGTATCCGACGGTCAGCCGACCTGTGAAGATGTCTCGACACCTGATGAAGACGACGGAGCTAGTCGTCGAAATATCGTTTTCAAAACACTATCCGGCGGTACACCCGCGATGACTTCATTTCAAGCATACGCTGGGAAAGTCTCCATTCTTACAATGGTACTTTTGCCCAGTAAGGGTCAACTTCTGAAAAATTCCTTTATTAAAATATTATTTGATTAAATCGGAGACATTAATCTCTAAAATAATATCTAATTTCTCGAGTTTGGTTAGATATCACAGGAAATAAATGGCTTGTGAGGCAAAAATATGTTATTGAACCAAGCACACTTTTACCCTTTAAGGGCCAAATGACAAAAAATTGCTTTCTTAAAATATGATGTAACTACAGCAGACACTTTAATCTTTAAAATGATCCCTCATTAATCTATTTTGGTTAGATATTAAGATAGACAAATGGCTTGTGACAGAAAAATGCCTTTTGGAACCATTGATACTTTTTCCCTTTAAGGGTTGAATTTCAAAAAATTTCTTGCTTGATACATAATGTAACCAAAGTGGAGACATTACTCCTCATAATCCTACTTCATTTATCGATTTCAGTTAGCTATCCAGGGAGATAAATGGCTCGAGCCATAAATAATGAATTTTAGAAATATTGATATTTTTGCCCTTTAAGGATTAAATTCCTACAAATTCCTTTCTTAAAATATGACACGACCACAGTGGAGAACTTATTATATAGAACGACACCCATTTATCTATTTTGGTTAGATATTATTGGAGATAAATGGCTCATGACATAAAAATGAGTTGTAGATCCATTGATACATTTTCCCTTTAAAGGTTGAATTAAAAAAAATTGTTTCTTGATATATGATGTCACCATGCAGAGACGGTTACTCTTCATAATCCTACTTGATTTATTGATTTTTGGTGAGGTATCAAGGGAGATAAATGGCTTCAAAAACACAAAACAAAATAGCATTTAGAAATATTGACATTTCTGCCCTTTAAAGGTTGAATTTGGAAAAATTAGTTTCTTAAATATGATTTCACAAAGCGGATACCTACATCTTTAAAATGATATGTCATTTATCGATTTGGTTCAGTATGAAGAGTGATAATAACTTGTGATAAAATAATATTTATGATGAAGATTAATTCCATCTTCAAGCGTTTTTTAAATGAATCTTATTATTAATATTTTGGATTAACTGTGGGAAATTTATTTGACGAGTGTAGCAGCTATTACTGAGCAGTAGAAAACTGGATATTGCTGTAGTGAGTGATATACATGGTTTTGCTGGGAGAATGTAGTCATGAGGAAGGAGAATAGGAATGAGGCAAACTGTTGGTACTAGGTAGTAGTCATGGAAGAGGTTTAGTTTCACTACTGTAAGGAAAACAGGATACATACTACTAGATCAAAAATATATTTAAACTTGGCGCAATGATATATCAGGAGATAGACGGTATGTGAACACTGTCTACATCAGTCATGAAGGGTAAGTGAGTGAGAGACAGAGAGGGCAAACAGTATCAACAGGGATAGGTGTTACAGTAATGAAAGTGATTTGAGAAAGGTGTTGAAAGTGGTGCAGCATACCAGAAAGCTGAAAAAAATGACATCACTAATAGGAGGGGATACTCTAGACATAGACTACAACTAAAAAGGGTTCTTACTGAGATGTTAGCCATGAATCTAATAAAGCCAACTTTCTTTTATGATATGATAAAGACAGTATATTAAACAATAAATGATTGAAGGGATACTACTTAATATATAGGCTTGGAGAAATAATTAATACAAAAAAAAAAAAAAGCAGAGTCAGCTTGTCGAACAAAAAAGGGAGTAATTTTTTATAAGAATATAACAATGAGAATATTCTAACCACAGGTACCAGATTACTACTAGGGAACTGTAGTAGTTTAACGATTAAAATTATAGAGTTTAGTAACTCAATGGAGATGACCGACAAACAGTTAATTACTTACTAAATGGTAGAAGTTATGGGTTATAAACTGTAGCACAGCGGAGTTGCTAGATGGATGTTGACACCAAACAGCAAAAGGATCAAATAAACCATCATGGTAAAGATCATATTATTAGTCACAGAAGCCGAAAGGAACATGACCAGCACCTGATTTTACAAATAAAGGAATTTAGTAAGTTTTTTATTTGATGCTAAAAGAATCATAAATAATAAAAACAAAAACAAAAAACACACCGTCTGGAATTAATGGACAAGCAATGGTGCTTTCGGAAAAAAAGACAGAATCTTAAATGTGATTAGTGCTGAGTAAATATTGACACTAAAATACAAAAAATTATAATATTGCATTGCCATTTCATGCAACATTTTATTAATAGCTTTTATAGTTCACAACATTCATTTTTTTGTTTCATTCAAAGGTTTCGGGTGTCTATTTATATTTTAGCACTCTATTAAAACCAGATTTATATAAATGCTGGCAAAGTGATATTATTTAGTTTTATATCTTAGATAGAATCATGAATTGGATAAAGGAAACAAAGAAACTGCCGCGAGGCACTGAAAATAAGATAGGATAGGGAAAATAAACAGTTACCCGTCACTTACCACAGATGAAGGCAGGAGGGCGAGACACGTAAAAACACGAAAAAAACAAAAGAATTACACAATATTTCGACTTTTTAGTCTTCCTCATGTAGGAGGCGAGACATATGGCAGGGGGAAAGACGTGGTCACATCCGAGCCTGCCACAGGATTCATGTGGCAGGCTCGGATGTGACCACGTCTTTCCCCCTGCCATATGTCTCGCCTCCTACATGAGGAAGACTAAAAAGTCGAAATATTGTGTAATTCTTTTGTTTTTGTGTTTTTACGTGTCTCGCCCTCCTGCCTTCATCTGTGGTAAGTGACGGGTAACTGTTTATTTTCCCTATCCTATCTTATTTATAGAATCATGAATGTGTAAGTTAACTGACAATCCGTATAAAGGAAGGCAAAATCTGTTTTTAAAATGACAGAAAAGATTTTTGATTGGCTTTGGAGAGCTTAGTGATAATTTAAGGTATAATTTTTTTTCCAGATTTTACTAAAAATTTCTTTGTAAATTAACATGGATTTTGAAATGTGCCAACATTTTCAGTGTGATCACAGGAAAAAGGCAAAATGTTATCACAAGAAAAAATTAACAACATAAAGGAGCAATAGGTGAAATGGTAAAACTAAAATATTTTATGGTCAACATAAATCACAGATACCAAAAACCAGTATTTTCAAGTTACAAACTTATAATAATTTCTGAAGAAATATATAAATCTTGTTACTATCATAACTTAACTAAAATATTGCCACAGCTGACAATAAATACACTAACATTTTGTTGAGAGAAGTTATCCACCTTTGGCACAGCAAAGAGAGTGCAGTCGGAGAGACTGTTGGAGCGTGACGTGACGTGATGTGGATGCTGATAGGACTGCTGATATGGTGGAGACTTTGAAGCCAACTGCCTCGTTGAGGGTTGTTGTACAGGTGGTAATGGCTGAGACTTGGTTTGTAGCTGCTGTGGTGGTGATTCTGTCTTACAGAATGTAGACAGTGATGGAGGAGTTTCTGGAAGTACCACTGACTGCCCTGAAAAAGTAAACGTGTGATAGTACCAATGTTATCTAACAATATAGCTGTATAGTAAATGTTGTATCTCTTAGACTAAGCATTTGTGACAAATTTATTTGAAACTTGTTACTGGACCTCACATTTTATTGTACCATATTTACTCAATGCTCCAGTTTCAACATCTACACCCAAAAAAGTTTTCATAATTTAATACAAGAGGGGTACAAATGATGGAGTTACCATCTGAGATAAAATTTATCAATACAGTGACCACCAATATGCTCCTTGATTAATTAAAAAAATTAATTTATTATTTCAAAATTTAATTAAATTCCAATGGAGAGCACCCTCCAGTAGCAATTTTCCCTACACACCTTTTTCCCATTCCTGCACCCACCTACATTTACCCTCTACAAACTTCAACTTTGAATCTTTCAACAGTTTTGTTAAATCATTCATCATTTATTTTAGTAACTTATTCCAATCCCTGGCCCCCTTACCTACAAAAGAGAATCTTCCTACACCTTTGTGCCTAAAATCAAGTGCCAGCTTGTGGTCATGGAGATCTTATCCCTTCAATGCATTACTTTTAAATTTAACACCAATACTTTTCCATTCAACATCAAAAATACCATGTGTTAGTATCAAACCGGAACTTTTTCATAAAAAAAATACACGTTTATCATATAAAAATGATAAAAAGTTCCTTATTCGAAATATTGTCCATTGCTGGATAAACATTTTTCCCATCTCTCTGGTAGTTTACGAATGCCACGCCAAAAATTTTTTTCTCAGCAAGTGTGTGTCCCATCGATGTAAAGAGATAGTAATCAGATGGAGCTAAGTCAGGTGAGTAAGCCACATCCGTCAGTATCTCCCAACTAAACACCTCAATCATTTCCTTGACCAGTTTTGCTGTTGGTGATGGTGCTCTGTCATGAAGCAAAATCACTTTGTGTAGCCTTTTCTGGTATTCTGGTAGTTTTTTCCCACAATGCTTGATTCAAATTGTCCACTTGTTGTTGATAATGTTCAGTATTAACAGTTTCATGAGGTTTTAGTAGCTTGTAATAAATCACACCATTTTGATCCCACCAAACACAGAACATTGTCTTCTTTCCATAGAGATTTAGCCTTGAAGTTGATACTGACAGCTCGCCTGAAGTTACCCATTATCTTTTACACTTAGGGTTCTCAAAATATATCCACTTTTCATCACCTGTCACAATTCGATGGAGAAATGATTTTCTTTTATATCTGCCGAGCAGAATTTCTGAAATGATTTTTCGTTTCTCTTGCTGTCTTTCATTCAGTTCATGTGGAACCCATTTTCCCATCTTCTGGATCATTCCCATCACTTTTAAACATATGGGGACAGCTTCCTGTGTTACATTTAATTGATCTGTGAGTTGTTGCGTTTGAGCATCATTTCATCCAACAATGCTTGTCACTTGTTGTCTTCAAACTTTTTTAGAGGTAGAGGTCTTCCATGGCCTTCATTTCTCACATCAAAATAGCCACTTTTGAATTTTTGAAACCACTCAAAACACTGTGATTTACCAAGAGCATATTTACCATAAGCTTCGACAAGCATTCGATGCAATTCTGCAGCAATGGGTCCCTTTTTTTAGCACTTGTTTGGTTTCCACTTAAGAACTTGCGTTTTTTGGAGAAGAAATAAATTTACTTTTCATTGGTGCCACTCAGGATTTCTGAGAAATAAACAGTTGCTGACAAGTGATGTTGGATAATTATATGACTGACTTTTTATTTAGCATCATTGAAATTACCTTCAAATCACTTGTTTCCTAAACTGTTGAACTAATCCAACCCACTGGTTGGACACTTTAAAGAATCTAAGCTGTGAAGAAACTAATTAATCATAATCTTATATATATATATAGATGTGTGTTTTCCTATATTTCACTTTTCAGCCACCACTATCTAGCACAGAACACTGAACTTTGTGTGTGAAAGTAGCGTGGAGTTTCCTGCCGTGCACAACGTTGGCCGAATGTCGATAGCTGTGGGGATGTTGAAGATATGATGGATAAAAGTGGTCAATGCAAGGCATTTTCGTATTTCGATCAAAGACGTGTGTCTCCGTATATGTCACTCTGCTGCCACAACTAAATAGCATAGACCAATGGTGTTTGTGTGTGGTAGTGGTATCGTGTCTCCTATCAAGTAATATGGTGGTTAGATGTTGGTAGCTTTGAGGGTGTGGGAGATATGGTGGTTGAAAGTGATTGACCTGCGACACTTTCATATTTCTACCAAAAACGTGTGTCATGGTGTATCACTTTTCAGCCAAAACTATCTAGCGCAGATCACTGGTGTTTGTGTGTGGCAGTAGCACAGAGTCACCCGTCGATCACAACGTTGGCCGAATTTCAGTAACTGTGGTAGTGTGGGAGATATGGTGGTTGGAAGAGGCCAATCAAGGGTATTTTTGTATTTCCACAAAAGACGTGTGTCTTCGTATATGTCACTTTGCCACAATTACATAGCATAGACCACTGGTGTTTGTGTGTGGTAGTAGTATCATGTTTTCCATCATGCTCAATGACGGTTAGATGTTGGTAGCTATGGGGGTGTGGGAGATATGGTGGTTGAAAGTGGTCGACCTGCGGCACTTTCATATTTCTACCAAAAACGTGTCATGATGTATCACTTTTCAGCCTAAACTATTTAGCGCAGATCAGTTGTGTTTGTGTGTGGTAGTAGCACAGAGTCACCCCCGTCAATTACAAGGTTGGCTGAATTTTGGTAACTGTGGGAATGTGGGAGATATGGTGGTTGAAATTGGCCGATCAAGGATATTTTCGTATTTCGACCAAAGACGTGTGTCCATATATTTTACTTTGCTGCCTGAACTACATAGCACAGACGACTGGCGTTTGTATGTGGTAATAGCATCGAATCTCCCATCGTGGTTAGATGTAGGTATCTGTCAATCCAAATTCTTTACAAACACGAATGAAGTCATGGGCTCCAGCTAGTTTATGATTAAATTGTATACCAATAACTACCTCAAGTGGTAAGGACTGCTATATTAAACAGTTATCATTGTCAAAACTCACTGCAGTTTGTTTCTTTGGCTGTGAACTTCACATATAGTGGTTAAGAGATTCTTATCTCCCTTTCCCTTTGTCACTAGCATTTGGGCTCACAGTGAATTGCGGCTCAGTTTGGTGTAAATTCTAGTTTCCGCTGTCCTGGGGCATAATTTGGGTTTGGGGTCAAAGATGGTACCATTACCCGATATTTACGTGCTTTGTTTCACACGGAAAATTATATATCGTCTTCTTTTTCGTGCCAATTATTACAGTCTCAGCTTGGGATATATATGATCATATATGACATTAGGCAAGTTAAGTTATTTTACTCCCTTAGCAATGGCAAGTTATGCCATAATTATTCATGTTCTGATAACATTAAATCTAATTTGTGAGTGATCTTTGCTTCAAGTAGTTCAAAACCAATAGAAAATCTTGTGGTTTGTAACTGCCTCTGCCACACTCACATCTGCACTGCATTTACAGGTTAGTGGAATTTCAGATTTACACTATTGCCAGCCCATTCACTGCTGTATGGTCAGGTGCTATGTTTTGGCTTATGGGAGTTCCCTGCAGGGAGTTACTATGTATACATGACTACAAATATATTGCCCATATAGGTTATTGTAGGTTGTTGTAATGTTGTTGATGCAGACATAGTTTTATTCACATCAGAATAATACTGTCACCTAACTCATCCCTTTTTAGTGTGTGTTTTTTTTTTTTTTTTTTTTTTTTTAAATTATAAATCGTAAACAAAGAACATTACTAACAGTTCGTGTTCTGTTAGTCCATATTCCCCAGAGTGAAAATGCTTTACTTTCAGTTTACCTTGCTTAGCATTTTAGATTGTCTTCCTCTTTAAATATGTATACTTCCTCCATATTCAGCCATCTGTTATAACTCATTCCTATTTGTAGACTGTTTCCATTCATTCTGATTCCTCCTACCCAAGCGTTCCTTACTCAAAGAGCCAATTGGCCAACCATTTTACATCCAGAATATTTTATTCATTATCTTAAATAGAATGCATTGGTTTTCCATTACATTCTACAACCCTATGATGCTCAATACTTAAGTTTCGAACACCTGTAGATAAAAAATAATGGCGAGGCAGCCGTAGACCAATTTTCCATATTTGACTATCGGCAGACTGAGAGATTCCTTACATTAGGGAGTGTAGGTTGCACCATGTAAAGGACAATTTGATGTTCCTCCAAACACTTACAATTTGTAATCTGAACATGTCATTGAAACAGTATCATCATTTCATGGTTTCTAAATGGTATAGAAGTGACTTGTTGTTTAGGAGAAAAGTAGATGGATATATTTATTCTACATGTTCAAATATTACGTGTTTAAGTCATGACAGTTTTTGATGTCATTACTCCACTTGTTCCTACAGTTTATTCATTGGGTGGCTGATATCCTACTTGATATATTTTCTTTCCAAGATGAAACAAGGCAAATGTTTTAATCTTATCTTATATATATATATATATATTCAGCTGCCACAACTACATAGCATAGACCATTGGTGTTTGTGTGTGGTAGTGGCATCGTGTCTCCTATCGTGTACTATGGTGGTTACATATCGGTAGCTATGGTAGTGTGGGAGATATGGTGGTTGAAAGTGGCCGATCAAGGATATTTTCGTATTTTGACCAGAGACATGTGTCTCCGTATATGTCACTCTGCTGCCACAACTACAAGGGTGAGTCAAATGAAACCTTAAATATTTTTTTAAATATTATTTATTGTGCAGAAGTGGTACAAAGCTGTATCACTTTTCAACATAATCTCCCCCACGCTCAATGCAAGTCCTCCAGCGCTTACAAAGTGCATAAATTCCTTTAGAAAAAAAATTCTTTCGGTAATCCGCGCAACCACTCATTCCCCGCGTAGCGTACCTCTTTATCAGAACGGAACTTCTTTCCTCCCATTGCTTCTTTGAGAGGTCCAAACAAATGGGCATCACTTGGGGCAAGGTCTGGTGAGTATGGTGGATGAGTAAGACACTCAAAATGCAGGTCTGTGATTGTTGCAACTGTTGTACGGGCAGTGTGGGGCCTTGCATTGTCATGTTGCAAAAGGACACCTGATGACAGCAATCCACATCACTTTGATTTGATTGCTGGCCGAAGATGATTTTTTAGGAGATCTGTGTATGATGCACTGGTGACGGTGGTCCCTCAAGGCATGTAATGCTCTAAACTGACGCCTTTTTCATTCCAAAAGAGAGTCAGCATAACCTTCCTGGCTGATGATTCTGTTCGAAACTTCTTTAGTTTTGGTGATGAGGAATCGCGCCATTCCTTGCTCTCTCTCTTCGTTTCTGGTTGGTGGAAGTGAACCCAGGTTTCGTCCCCAGTAACGATTCTTGCAAGGAAGCCATCACCTTCTCGTTCAAAGCGCCGAAGAAGTTCTTCACAAACATCAACACGTTGTTCTCTCATTTCAGGAGTCAGCTGCCTTGGCACCCATCTTGGAGACACTTTGTGAAAATGGAGCACATCATGCACAATGTGGTGTGCTGAACCACGACTAATCTTTAAACATGCTGCAAAATCAATCAGTGTCACTCGGCGGTTTTCCATCACTATGGCTTCAACTGCTGCAATGTTCTGTGGAGTCACAACTCGTGCCTGACCTGGACGAAGAGCACCTTCCACTGAAGTCACACCATTTGCGAACTTCCTACTTCATTTGTAGACTTTCTGCTGTGACAAACATGCATCACCGTACTGAACCTTCATTCTTCGATCAATTTCAATAGGTTTCACACCTTATTTACTCAAAAACCGAATAACAGAACACTGTTCTTCCCTGGTGCAAGTCTCAAGTGGGGCAGCCATCTTTATACTGATAAAGCGATGGTATTTGTGCATCTGCACTATGCTGCCACCTACAGGCCATTCTGAATGCTGCTTGTAGCACGCTTACCAACTTACAGGATAACAGTGCGAAATTTCGATTTTTTATTAAAAATTTAAGGTTATCATTTGACTCACCCTCGTAGTAATATAAAATTAACAACGTTTGCAAATCAAAGTCTGTAGGCTCAAAACTCGTCATGTTTAACATTATTGAAAACTACACTGTAGTATGAAACTTGTATTGCTGTGAGTTGAAAATCTCTGTCAGCTGTCAAAAAAATAAAATGGCGACAATGATGCGATCTGATGGTAACTGTATTAATAGCTTGAGGCATTTATCAGCAAATTCCGATTTCATATTTACACACCTGGTATACACCTTGTACACTCACATAACCCCCTTCATACTCCATCTGTCTTCTAATGAAACCCATTCCAGCCCGTTTATAACATGTGTTACTGTTTGGGTTCTATGGTTATTTTCAGAAACAAATCTAACAACCCTTCTTTGACCCTCTCCATCTCCTGTATTTGATACTCAAAATGTGAGTCCCATATTACACCAACATACTCAAGCAATGGTCTGACCTAAGATTTGTAACTTACTACTTCTATCGTACATCCTTTCCAACAAGTGCAGAATTTTGTAACCTTTTCCTACTAACTGTTCAATGTGTCCTGCCCAGTTAAGGTTGTTCTCAAATGTAATGCCAAGGTATTTGCATTTCAAGTCTCTGACAAGCTATAATCATACCCAACCTTTAATTTTTAATCTGTGTATCTAATACGCTGACTCTTCTTTGCATTTATCTTCATCCCATATTTACTACCCTAATTAGATATCCTGTCCAGTTGTTTAAAGTCCTCTACCATTTTGATCTTTTTAGATAGCATCATTTCATCTGTAAAAAATCTAATTTCTGATAGTAAAGCTTCAATACAATCAGTCGATATAATAATGAATAGCAATGGTCACAAAACGCTACCCTGTGGCATTCCCACTGTTACTTCCACTTCTTTCGATACAGCATTTCCTAACTTAACTTTTTGTTTTGTACTTTTTTTTAAAAAAAAAATTCTAGCTGGTAAATCACTTTTTCACCCAATCCAATAGTTTTATCTTATTTTCTACCATTTTATGGCTCATTCTGTCAAAAGCCTTTGAAAGATCTAGTGCTACACTATCAATTTGGCCTCCCTTGTCCATTTCATCCGAAATATCTTGCATACTTCCCACCAACTTAGATTCACATAAATATCCTTGCCTAAAGCCATGTCACCTACTTGAAAACTACTTTTGCACCTTCCATATATTTCTGATGTGGTTCAATATCAATACCTGCATTAAATTACATACCACTAATGCTAAACTGATTGGCCTATAATTTTTTACTCTATTTCTCACCCTTCCTTTATGCCCCAGCACTACTATTGCACTTGTCCAATCCTGTAATAAGCAGCAAGTATCCTCATTTTTTTAAAAAATGAGATAAGGTATAATGTCATATCCTGGTATCTTTAAGACATTTGTAGTAATATTAACTACAATGGACCCTTTATGTTTTTTCAGCTTTCTTAATTCTGCCAGGATATCCTCAGGATGATTTTCAAATTTTTTGGTCTCATCATTTCTAATTGTATTGTTAAGCTCATTCACAGATTTAGATCCTCCCATTTCTGATTCGGTGTCCCTAATGGTCTCACTAAACCAGTAACTTAAAATCTCTGCCTTTTTCAAATCCTCCATTACTTCTTCTCCATCCTTATCTGTAATTGTCTTAACACCCTCCCTTCCCCTCACTTCTTTAACATAGCCAAAGAAATTTCTAGATGCATCAGTTAATGGTCCCCCCCTGCACTGACAATACTCTTCATTAGTCCATCTTTAGCCACCTTGTTAGCTATTATTAATTCCTTGTTTAGTTGTTTTAAATATTCCCTACTGCCCTTCTGTCTCTTAAATTTGTTACGTTCTCTTCTTATCAACCTCTTTAGTCTCCTCGCCTCCCTCTTATAGTACAGAGGTTCTCTACTTCTCTTTATTTTCCATCTTGGAATAAATATTTCTTCCCCCTTTCTTATTATCTCCTTGAACTCTTCCCACCTTGACTCTACTGTACTTGTGCCTTCCTTCATTTGCTTTCCATTCTCTGAAATCTCTCTTCAAATTCAAAATCTGTGCCTTTTTATAATTGTACCTATTTCCCCCTACAATTTTGGCTACTAGTTCACTGAATCCTCCAATATCCATCAGAACTGCTTCATGATCACTTATTCCTTCCGTTACTTGACACCTACAAGGTTATCATCAGGCTTTATTAGGAATATACCCAAAATATTTTGTCCCCTAGTGTTCTTCTCTACCACTTGCATAAATCTTCCATCCCTTATTAAGTTATTTGCAAATCTCTATTCCCTTGTGTTATTAATCTTATTTTCTACACAGTTTACACATAGTAAATTTAAATCCCCACCAGGGCCGCATTTAAGCATAGGCTACAGAGGTTGTAGCCTAGGGGCCCGCACCACAAAGGAGGGGCCTGCACCACAAAGAGGGGAGGGGCCCCTCACCACCCTCAACCCTCGCCTGGGCAGGTAGTAGAGCTAAAAAAAAAAAAGTCGCCCATAAATTTTTTAGGTCGGATTTCGAAATTTAAGAATCCAGCCACTGTCAACAGGGGGCCCGCACCACATGTATAGCCTAGGGGCCCACAGAGCCTAAATGCGGCCCTGATCCCCACCAATAATGTCCATTCTATTCTCTCTCTCTCTCTCTCTCTGTGGTACACACTGTAACCATTAGGAAAATCCTCCAGGACTTCGTGTATTAACCAAGACTTATCCTATAATTACTTGTGGTTCATGTATCTCTATTAAGTTTGCAAATTCTATTACTTTGTTCATTATACTACTAGAGTTCACCAGTAACACCCTTATTACTCACTTTGTGATACTTTCAGCACTGACCTCTTCCTTCCCAGTTCTACCCCAGTTTCGGTAACTTCATTTATTTCTTTAACAGCTGTGATTTTTCTCATCATAAATCTGCAATCAGTATCACTTTGATCATCTATTTCCATCCCTTTATCAGCAGCCCCTAACCCAAAAAGAGGCACAACCGTGACCCCATCATCACTGGAAATGGGCTATCTTACAGCTTTAGCAAACAACTCAGAAAGTACCCCCTTGCCCATTCTATTCAGGTATAGGATATATCTAATGAAACCTAACCTACCAATGGTGTTCACAGGCACAACCCCCCAAGACAGAACTAATGCCTTTCTGAAGTAACACTTCAGTTTTCACATTTACCTGCCTCACAGCATAGTTCAATAGTGGCTGGTCATGGCTACTTAGGACCTGCACGAGCTCAACCCTGGTATGCTGCGCCTCCTACACCACCTTCCTCAGGTCACTTTCTATACTGTAACTCACGTTTATATCAATAATATTCCCCTCACCTGCCACTATCACTAATCTATCGTCCTTAATGAAACTCCAACAACGTGAACCTATATCCTACGTTTCCTGACTTAATGTTGCACCAGATTTGAAAAAACTTGTGACCTGGTAACCTGTGTTTAACTGATCCTGCAGAAGAGGGCCTAAATGTCTCCCAAGGCTTTTCCTATTCTTTCCTTACATGCCCCTATTCCTAAAGGGCTGCTGTATCTTACCTACTGCTACATCTACACGAGGCTCTTCTCCTCCTGACTCTGGCAACTGGTAAAACCTATTTTTCTCCATAATTTCTGAAATGACTGGCTTCTTCATCCCATTAACTATATTTCTCCCACTACCTGTTACCAGCACCCATCCATCCTCCTCAACTTCCTCCAACCCATTATCTCTAATTTCTGCCTCTATAGCATGAGCTTCCACATGCTGAGCCTCCACGGGACAAGACTCAAGAACCCTGACCCCTTCACGCAACTGCGTGATCATTTCACCCATCTCATTCATACTTTTATACCTAAGACAAAGTGGACAAAAACCGTGCGAGAGCCTCATTTATTTCCCATGGTTTCTCTTCCCTACATGCCCAATGAAACCACTTCTTACACCAACTATAACCCAACCCCTCACCAAGTACCAGTGACAAGAGCCACACTTTTTAGTCATGATTTTCCCAAATACTTTGAGCACCTTCTAACGAAACTTAAATTTGATAAAGTAGTCTAATAAAGTTTATACTATGTTTTTATTCAAATGTATAAGAGCTTTACTCCTCAATCAAGTTACTGTAATTAATAAGTAGACAAAGATAGCTTAATTAAATACTTTAATTACTTTTGCCAAGAAGTTGACATTTTAATATTTTTGGAAATAATACGAAACTATTATACTTAAGGCTGAAATAATTAATGAATATACCTTACGATTTATAAAGTTACATACACAAGAGGTTTTTTTCTAACAATCAGCAAAAGTAAGATATTTACTATTATTTATTTATTTTATGCAAACAGACCTATAAAGATCATGCTAAACTTAATCATTTTCTAGCCGAGTTTCTTTTGCCACTCCAGTATTCTCACATCCATTTACTGAAGGCAAGTTTTCTCTCTCCTGTCCAAGTTGCACCGGTGTTCTTGGCATTTCTGGCATGACTACCCAGTAGTGTATTTTTGTTTGAAGATTTTTCAATCTAGGATTTCTGAACTGCTTTTTCCAGATCTTGTCTTACTTGATCGAACCGGCTGTAAGGCATTTTTAATGGTTTCATGAGGTTGAGTATCTACTTAGTTAATACGTGATCTGACATCCTGTAGATGTGACTGTAGAATTTTAGTCTGCATTTTCTGATGTCATTGGTTATGTTTGAGTGGGACTCTACTGTTTTGTTTGAATTTAGTCTTTAGCCTTATTCTGTTTTGGTTGGTCCAATAATTTTCCTGATCATTCTTCTTTCCGGATGTAATCAACGTACCTCTTAGAGTTTAGTGTGATTGTTTCTATGGCATAGAGAGCGTTGGGTTTAACAACTGTACTGTTGTCTAATTTTTGATTTGATTCCTATGTTCTTTTTGTTGTGGATATCGCAGGTCTGTCCGAGGGCCTTTTTTATCTTGTTGAATCTGTTTTGTTGTGCCTTCTTTTTGAGTTCTGTTGGACTGATAATTTGCCTAAGTATTTAAACTATTATTTATTTAAACACACACCGAGCGTGGTGGTGTAACGGATAGCGTTATGGCCTCGCATTCGGGAGGACGGCGGTTCGAATCCCCGTCCGGGCATCCAGATTTGGGTTTTCCATGGTTTCCCCAAATCACTCCAGGCGAATGCCGGGATGCTTCCTTCAAAAAGGCCATGGCCGAATTCCTTCCCATTCCTTGCCCCCATCCTTTCCCGTCTCTAAAGACCACGTTGTTAAAAAGGGACGTTAAACTGTTACAAAAAAAATAAAAAATAATAATTTAAACACACCTTTTATGGGTAAAATGGGTAAAACATTATTTGAGTATGTAGGCTAAGAACATCACTTTGAAATCATCAGAGACAAACTTCACAATAATATATGTCTTGGATTAAATCAATAGCATAAGATACAAGGATAAACATCTCTCTAATGAAATATTGTATTTGCATTCTCCTAAAAAACATTTTCCTATTAATATCATCACATGACTAAATCAAATCTGATAATAGAGTGACTCATTATTGTTAGTAATCTGAATCAGGATACCATTTTTCTTCATGTTTATTTTTAACTTTATACAAAATGTTACTAAATATTTATATATTTACTTACTAGAAGAATAAGAAGACGTATTAGAAACAGATCAGTGGTTAAAAACTTAACTGATGGCTGCGTGCACATTGATACTTCATGTCTAGTATATTAAAGACCTTCTTGCATTCATCAATAAACAGTTATTCATTTCATACCAGTATGAGTACTGTTTTGAGGCACCAAGCTCATCAACATTAATGTCATTATGAACCGTAATTAATGTAATAACCTCCTCAAGGGAGCATTTGCATACAACCTATTTCTGGGCACAAATAAAATATTAATATTTATTTCTCAAAATGGTTGAACCCAAAACTTGGATAACCATGATAGTAACTGATCTTTCCACTCATCAAAAATATTGATTGAACAACTAAGTTGTGGCACCATACAATTCTTAACCGCAAACAAATGGGTGTTTGAACAATAAACATTGCTCACAAGCTAATTATTTTTAACTTTTATGTAATATCGTACATCTTACTCATCAAATATTTGAATTAAAGATCAAACGTGCAACCTGAGGTAAGGTTTGTGGTTTTGACTAAATTGCACTTAACAATTACCTGAGCTTCATGATTCTTTTTTTTTTTTCAGGCTTTATGACTCATCAATTCTAGGGAAGATGGGAAGAAGGAGGGGGAGAGGGAGGGAGACCAAGTAACGGAGAAATGAGAAGGAAATCAACCATGGCATTTTGAAGAAACATTCTTGGTACTTGCATGAGATAATTCAAGGAAACCAAAATCTTGACGGCTACTCAGGGTTTTGAACTCAAGTCCTATCAAATGCCAGGCCCCAGCATTACAGCCTACCCAGCAGGCTGAGTAGCTTCATGAAGTGGAAGCACAAAAATAAACATAATTTTAGAAACAATAAACCCTCACCTTTGTGTTCACAAGGAAGTGTTGTAATATATTTTTATAAATACCCCCCCCCCCTTTTTTTTAAATGTGTTTTTTTATTTAATAAATTTATCATAAGTTTATTTCAATGACATACGATATTTTTTCTAGGAACACTGATAATTTAATCAGAATAGTTCTTCCTACACATTTACAGTTTATTGATACAGTCAAATATTGTATTGAATGTGCTAATTTTGGATTACCAGTAAGAGAGGAAAGGAATATTTATTAGGCTTTATTTTGCGTTACTGAGTCCGCAATCTATGGGCCAGAGCAAGCAAGCCGGTTCCCAGTTACAGTACAACAAACAAGTCTTGTTACCAGAGCCGAGTGGTAACACCAAACAATCTTCAAGGCTGAGAGCACGAAGTTTCATTCACGTAGCCTGGGAACTGTGTAGGTAGCAGGTTTCCCTTTAGTAAGCACACTGTTGTCAAAGTAGCACTGCTGAAAGCCACTTAGAAGCCCTAAAGTAGCCACGTGAAGGGCCTAGCCAATTGTAGAGAGAGCTGACCCCACCATAGCTAGTTGTAGCAGATGACACTCTGAAGCCACTTGAACAGGGAGTCCAACAACATTAGTGACTAGTGAAACATCTACAACAGTAAGGTAACACTTAGCCATCTGGTATTCCTATGCTTGTTGCTTAAAGATTTATAGTCATTTCTTCATGTCACTCATTTCAAAGGATAGTTCTTGTGTAATACAAGGGGCGTGTTTTTTTTATTTATTTTTTTTTTATCTCTGATAGGCCATAAATAAAAGACAAATGGACATGGCAAAAATATTTTATTACCAACTGTGACTTACACTTATGGTTACTTTCAACATAATCACCTTGAAGATTAAGGCATTTGTCATACCTGTGGACAAGCTGTCCAATACCCTCTTCATAAAATGTTGCCACCAATGACTTGAAATGAGTCATCACATTGTCTTGAAGCTCCTCATTGGTTCGGAACCGCTGCCCTCCTAGCCACTTCTTCAGTTCAGGAAAAAGACGAACGTCACTTGGTGCTAGGTCAGGACTGTATGGCGGGTGATCAAAAATCTTCCATTGAAATTGTTCAAGAAGTTGCTGGATGACACCAGCACTGTGAGGGTGAGCATTGTCATTAAGCAAAACAATGCCAGAAGTCAGCATTCCTCTTCTTTTGTTCTGAATACACCTCCGAAAAATGTTTTTAAGTTTCACAGTAAATAGCTGCATTAATCGTGGTCCACGGCGGCATAGACTCCACAAGCAATACACATTTTTGGTCACAAAACAAGGTAGTCATAACCTTTCAGTTGTTGAAGGACTCTTATATTTTTTTGGTTTGTTCTGTGAATTTGTGTGCATTCAATGTTAGGATTGCTGTTTCATTTCGGGTGTGTTGTATCGAATCAACGTCTCACCACCAGTCACAATTGATTTCAAAAAATCTTCTCCATCTGCATGATAATGGTTAAGGAACTTCAAAGCTGGCGCCATACAGCGAGTTTTGTGGTTTACAGTCAACATTTTAGGGATCCAGCGAGCACAGATTTTTTTGTAGCATAAATTGTCTGTAACAATAGAGTACAGAGAAGACCTTGACACCCCTAGAAATTTAATTGATAAAACACTTATCGTGAACCTGCGGTTTTCTCTTACCAGTCAGTCAACTCGTTTAACAAGGTCATCTGTAGTGACAGATTTGCGTCCTTGACATCTTTCATCATCCACATCAGTTAGGCCACCTTTAAATTTTCTGTGCCATTCAAGCACAACTCATTCACTCATAAAGATCTTTCCATACACTTGGCTCACTCTTCGATGGATTTCTGCTGCACTGTTCCTTTCTGCTTGGAGAATACGAATAACGCTTTGTAACTCACACTTGGCGGAATAATTGATCACTGCGGTCATGTTTCTGTGACTGCAGCTCGGCACAGAATGAAGTCACAAACGTGCCAACAAAAGAGTGTGTGGTGGGGAGATGTGCAATCGTCTACTAAGCTCACTGCTCACCTGCCACTTGTCTGGTCTACATGCAGTGCTATCGGAGGTTTGGGGGAAAAAAAAAAAAAAAAACCTACCCATCGCAGTTAAATAGTCGTAAAAGATGTATGTGTCTAGAACAGAGTATAAGTAAAATATGATTTCAATCATTGTGTGCAACAAAATGATCATATATTTTCACCAAGTGATGGAATAAATTTTAGAGTTTGCTGAATAGGTGTGGTTTCCTTCATGAATACCTTGTAATTAGTTAAGAATGAAAGTATTAGAATATAATGGTGAGACTATTCTGTTAAGCTGCACTAGCATAACGTAACAGTTACTTAACCTTAAACTAGTATGTTTTTCTTAAAGCAAGTGCTAGGGATATTACTTCGCTTTGATTGGTTTAGTTTGACTGTAGAAGCAAATTAAACCACTGTTTTATCTCAACAAATCAATGATTATGCCAGTTGAATCAGAACTGACAGCAATCTCGTTGAGAAACCCATGCTATGTAACAGTTAAACCACTCCATTCACCACAATATATTTCCATCTCTGGGTCAGCTGAATTTTCAGTTTCAGCTTAACAGTGTTAACCCTAAAATATTCCAACACAATCAATGACTTCTGTATTCATAATGATTAATCAAAGGTTTCTCCTGAAATAACTCTGAAAAAGAGTTCTAACATTTATGTATTGCAAATGTTTTAAGGAATTTCTGCATGAACACTGCATTTTCTTGACATATCTGAAAGATTAAACATATTTTCCATAGCTATCCAAAAACATTTATAGAAAAAAATGGCCTTATATTTAAATAAAGGAAAGTTTTAAAAATTAATGACGATGGGGGAAAAAACAAGGTACGCCCTTCTATTTCAAATGAGTTAGGTGAATTGTGTATTTGTTCTCTCCCTCTCTCTCTCTCTCTCTCTCTCTCTCTCTCTCTCTCTCTCTCACACACACACACACACACACACACACATACTTTTCCTTTGCTGTCTCTTGTATTTCTTCGCGATTACAAAGTTAATGATTACAAGAATTATGTGAATGACAACCGACAAAAAGTATTTATGTATGTACATTGGAAAAACCAACATACACTTAAATACTTCAAATAAAAGTATTATATCCGGGGGAAAATTTCTTTCATGGCCACTGATAGAATTTCATACATAATATTTTCGTTGGTTTTAGTGATCTCAAAAACAGTTTACAAACTTTTTACTATAATTATTAATTCTGTTAATTAATGTTGAATCAGTGATGTTTATAAAATTAATGTAACAGCCAAATTCTAAGACAAAGTGTTGTGTACTGTGAAGTACTGTTGATATGTTATTAGTTTGTATGTAGTTATATATGTTTGCTAGGAAAATCTGCACCATCAATGCAAGAAAAAGGCACAGTTATGAAACATTTGACCTCTAGGCTGATAACAGGCAATACACTTGTTTTCTTTATAAGGTCATCTTGGCAAGGTCTAGAGGTCATCACTACAGCAGACCTGTACCTTAAATAATTTAAACAGTGTGCAAGAATAAATGGTTTGTTAGAAAAGCCTTTAACTCAAATCGTGTTGTATTTAAAAATATAGTGTAAAAAGTGGTAGATTGATTTTATTTAGGAAGAAAACAATAAAACTTCCTGTGCAACTAGAGTATCTAACTTCTGAACATTTGCAGTGTTAGAATTGTATATAATTGATTAAATATTTTAACTTTGTAACTGACATTAAAAATCTATTGTCATTTACTTGACATCTTTTATGTTCCTCACATGATTATTACTATTAATTGCAATAGAGTTCATGCTCTGGTGACAGTTTCCTTAAATGCCTTCCTAATATTCATACACATTTTTACTTTAAACTTGCTTACAGTTGTGTAAACTGCTCTTCAACTTCCTAAGCAAACTGTTCAAATCACTGTAATCCCTGCCTGCAAATATAAACTCCTCCTTCCACCCATTTTTATGCGTGAAATCAAGAGTTAATGTATCATCCTATCCCACCCTCCCACCCATACGCTGCTTCTAAGTCATCTCCGAAATTTATCTAGGCCTAATCACCAGTATATATCTTACCCATAATCACAATTCATTTTCTTCACCTTCTATCCTCCAAAATCTCCCAGCCAAGTACTGTCGATTGATATTCCCAAGTGTTCACATTTTATGCCTCGAACAAACAAATGGTTAGCGTTCTCGCCTCGCATTCGGCAGGACGGTGGTTCGAATCCCCGTCCAGGCATCCAGATTTGGGTTTTCCATGGTTTCCCAAATCACTCCAGGCAAATGCCGGGATGCTTCCTTCAAAAGGCCATGGCCGAATTCCTTCCCATTCCTTGCCCCCATCCTTTCCCATCTCTAAGGACCTTGCTGTTAAGAGATGTTAAGCAGTTTAAAAAAAAATTAAAAAATGAACAAACAATTTCCCTTACATTGTATAATCATACAAAACATTTATTTTTTTATATGTTGACCTAATAAGCTGACACTATACGGCATTTATCTTCATCTAACAAGATAGCAATTTCTTTTTTCCCCTTTTCTAATGGCTTTTCGCCTCATTGACGTACAGGTTATTAAAGGCAGGAAGGAGCTGAGGGAAGGTAATGGCCGTTTTTCTTTTGTAAGGAAACATTTCATCATCGGACTGGAGTGATTTCAGGAAATCATGGAAAATTGAATGGCCAAGGGGGGAGGGATTTAAACCGGTATACTCCTGAATATGAGGCCAGGGCATTACCAATGAACCACCATGTATGTATATTCAGTTTAGACCCTTCTGCTTTTGTTCTCAATGCTCTTTTTACATAATGCTTATTTACATCTCCCCTAACACTGAATTTCTTACTTTGAATATTTGCATCCAACATTTTTATAATTTCTCTACCAATCTGTCCCATCCTGATCTACCCCAATGGTCTTAAGATTATTCACAACAGTTCTGTGGAGTTTAGTTTACAGTAAGAAGTTGTTTGCAGAAAAAAATGTTAATTAGTATGATTTAAACAGGAAATGACTATGAAAAAATACTCGGGGGGGGGGGGGGGGGGTTCTGGACAGGTTATCTAGCTGGGTGTGTCAGCATGGAATGCAGGTAAATGAAAAAAAGAGTCATCGTATTAGATACAGTGTGATTAAGGAGGAATAGTAAATACTGAAGGTGGTGGTAGTATGAACAATATTGAGTAAAAAATACCATATAAACATGGATGAGATTTCTATTCGTTTTGGAGATACAGGTGCTGGAATGTTATGCATAAAATTATTAAGAGCACACAAATAATTATTGAAGTACACTATTCATGCAAAAATACACACATATTTTACAAAAGTTGAAATAAATTCTTTGAAAATCCTTATAGACGTAAATAAACTTTGCAGTTCTCTTCACAACAGTACGCATAGCTCTTCTGAGTATGTCATAGTGTACTTTAAAGAGAGTAGCAGTGTTTACAATGCAAGAGTAATTCGTCTCTTTTGCTTACTTTTTCTTTGTACACTTCATTTTTCAACCATTCCCACACACAAAACTCTAATGGGGTAAAGTCTGGAGGTTTATTTTATGTTTACATTTTAGCACGTGTATCAACAAAATGAATGGAAAGAGGACACATGTTTATGTAAACTTTTATCTAAATATTCATCATACTACTACCAACTTCAATATTTAACATTTCTCCTGAATCACCATGTATAGAGTTAAAAAATATATATATTTTTTAATGATTATGGTTTAGGGGAAAATTTTTTGTTGGAAACATTTGGTATAAATTTATTAGCACAACATTAAATGATATACACAATTGGGCAGATCACATTGGGCAAATGGTAGGTAGAGGTTTCAAAATCCTTTATTTATAGGAGTGGGTGATGAGGGGATTTGCCAAGCAAGTGAAAGAGCTGGGTTACAAAGCTTTGGTGAGAATTTCTTAAGTATGAAGTATGGGACCCATACTTTTGGTATTAAGTAAAGGAGTTTGGGGTTGCAAAGGAGGGCAACTAGATTTATGTGTGGAACTCATCACAAAATACAGTTAGTAACTAACATAACAAAGGAGCTATATTTGGATTCACAGAGAGACAAGAGGTGGATGCAAGGAGTAGTGGAAATGTATAAAACATATATTAGTGATGAAGCTTGTATATGCACTGATAAGTAAGTTCGATAAATCCATGGTAGGAAGCTAGCAACAGATAGAAGGGGGTGAAAAAAAGTGTCTTTTACAGGTAAGGAATGGAATTAGGTACTAATTACAATTTACCATGAGCACTGAATTTTTTTTTCTTATGGCTTTACACCTCGTCGACATCATTAGAGGTGGGATGAGACGGGGGGACATGGAACGGGAAGGAATTCAGCCATGGTCTTTTGAAGGAAGCATCCCGGCATTCACCTGGAGTGATTTGGGGAAACCACGGAAAACACAAATTTGGATACCTGGATGGGGACTCGAACTGGTGTCCTCCTGAATACGAGGCCAGAGTGTTAACCACTCACCCAAAACGCTCTGTATGAGCACTGAAAGAATTTAAAATTTATAAAGGGCTACCCCTCCTGCATGAATTGAAACTATTGACTACTGTAGGATATTTGCAGTCCTCTGGAATATTGCAATAAATAATCCTTTTTGCAATGGTACATCATCACGCCCAGTTCTCTTTAATACATAAGTGGTAATATTTGGTTCTTTACATTTCATTAAACTATGCATCTATTTCGTATCATCCTGCGGCTGTTTCTAATTTCTTCTTGCCAACTAACATAGGAAAGGTCCCGTTCTGTTATTTTTAAACTAGTACCTAGGTGACCTATCTTCATTCAGATATTTCGATTTTTGTCATTTTAGAAGATTTCATTCTTAGAGAAGTTTGTGAGAAATTAATTTTACCTATATACAACAGTTGCTCATATACAAGTATTAGACTGGATAGATTAGATACATACACTGTATATATTATAAAAACCGAACTTATTGCACAATCCGAAGATTGGTTTGATTCTCCAGAAGGTGGTATACTAAGCCATTGTATCAGAGGTAGGATGGCCAGTTTCTTTCCACTGGCACCTACACCTTAACGTGAAATTCGAAACGCAAAATGTCCTAGCATAGCTCATATGACCAAATATAACCCTTAAAAATTCTTGCCCCCACTGGGCCAAAATATTTTGAGAGCTCTTTTTTCCACCACTAATCGCATTTGAGCCACCAGACTGCTTCATATTTTATTATACATTCAATAAATTTCATACCTCCTACATAAGAACTGCAGTCAGTTAAATAAAATTCATAAATGCTCAGCAATCTTATGGTTTTTATTCATTCAAATATATAAAGCAGCATCAGGCTTACTGGTACCTCAAACTTCTATGAGATGATGATGTAAAACAACATCAGAAAAAATTATATTCTTTTTTGTAAAAATCACCTTTTTCAGGTATTTGCTTACTTGTGACTCAGACTTTTATGAGATGACGTTAGAGGTGTTTTCAAGATATGAGATATAAGAAATGCTTATTTTTTTAAAAAAAATAATATTTTTCAGGGAAGAAGCCTATTTAGGCAAAACATTATCTATGTATGAAATTTCATCCATATCATTAGAGCCGTTTCTGAGATACCAAAAAGAATTAGTGCACAGTTCCTTGGTCTAACTAAAGAGAAACTAACTAACAACAGTAGGCTTACTGGTACCTGAATCTTCTGCGAGATGGTATTAGAGCCATTTCTGAGATACCAAATAAAAGAATTGCTTGTTTTTGGTAAAATCGCATTTTTACAGGGAAGACACCTATTTATATAAATAGGAAAACAAAACATTACCTAAATATGATATTTCATCTAAATTGTAAGAGCTACTTGAAATACCATATGATACAAGAATTACTTTTTTAAAGATATAAAATACAATCCATAACAGTGTGACTAAATGACTTGTCAGATATCTCAGCTTTCTTCATATCTTCATTATCTATAATTGTTGGAGATTATTACAGACAAGAAAATGAGTCAGTAAAAAGAAATAAATAAAAACACATACGCTCTGTTGTTTCTATGTAATTTAATATGCATATTGTAATGGAACTGAGGGAAAATGAAACAGCTTTTAGGCAATATAAATAACAAGGATAGGGAAAATGACTCATCACTCGCCATATTTCAAGGCTGGGCCAGTCACATGGTAAACTTTGGCGTGTGCACACCTCCCGAACTATATGGCTCATTCCCCGTCACATTAATAAGGTGTTAAACCGAAATATTGTGTATGTTTCTGTTCGTCACATTTTTCACTCATCGCAAACTTCACCTTTGGCAAGTGATGAGTGATTTTCCCTATCTTTTGTCATTTATAATATGTATATTGTGTCACATATAACAATTATAAATTCAATAAACAAAATGTGAGGTTAAAATTCTTGAATTATTCAATTATTCCACTCAGCATAAATCTTAAAATTGTAGGAATATCTTAAAAGATATGCAGTAAAATCATTTTTCATCACAAAAAATGATTTTTGTGTGTAATTTAACTATATTTATAAATGAAATCAAGCTTGAAATCGTAGTAATATCTCAAAAAGGTTTATCTACACATGATATTTTGATTCTTGGCTTCAAACTTTTTCATTATGACAACAGAAAGAAGTGCAAAATCTGCCACAGTCACAACAAAAGCCAAGTTACAAGAGCATATTGATTAGTCTGTGTCAAATTGCAAATTTCTTATTGCTATGAAGTCATAAATATGATCTGTGTATTCTCACCGGAATTAATTTTTGTCTGTCTATTACCACATTGTTGAGAGCATCTAACAAAGCAGTAGTTGTGTAACATAGTAAGAATGCAGTTAAGTGAATTTCTAGTTCCAAAAAAACACTACTTTCTGCAGTGGAAAACAGTTCAGGAAACTGAAGAAAAGCTAAGGAAAATATTATTGGGACTCTGCTCTGTTGCATGAAATGATACACCAGAGGTTTAGGGAATTTCATTGTGGTTGTTTGAACACGCTTGATGTCAAATATTCAGACTGCCAGTTAAGTTTCCAACAGGAGCAGTAATGAACAAAACTGATGATACTGAGCTTGAAAACCGATGGAAGAAAATCAGAAAGATAGCTGAAATAATAAGGCTCAACAAATTCATGATCTTCAGTGGTACTTGGAGGGTACTTAGACTCAGCTTACACCAAATGAATTAATTACGTTCACATTATTGGTGGCAAGGATAAAATGGTTTGTGAAATCAATTTGTACCTGTTCTCAGATCGACATCTTGAAATGCTGGTTATTGAACCAATTCAAAGTCTTGACAGTAACAAAGACATTATAGGTATTATTGTTACAAATAGGTCAGAATTATTTACAGACATTTCAATTGCTGGAATTAGATATGACAAAGCAGAAATCACTACTGTAAAATCAATAACTGAGTGGAACAAAAGAAAAATGCAGGGTTATCTACAAATTTAAAAAGGCTTCAAAAGAACATTTCAGAATGCACCTGAAAGATAATAACTTTATTTTCAATGAAACAAGAGACTCCACTGAAGTTATATGGCACTGATTTATATACATTGTCAGGAAAGGTATGGCCTTACATACACCAAAATGAAATATCACAGAGGGGAATGGAATACCCACCGTGGTATAGGCTTCAAGTTAAAAAATAACTCAACACTAAAGGAGGATTCACGTACACAGTGCACTGTGGTGACATGGAAAATTTAGTATTAAAAATGTGATGAATGAAGTCTTTAATGACTGCCATTGTAATTCACTTTCTAAAATCCTCACGGATAATCAAAAGAAATTTTGGAAATATATAGTAAGAAAAGTCAGTTGTAGTGACAATAGTATGTCAACACTAACACATGATGGATGTGTGGTTAGAGAAAGCTGTAACAAGGCTAATGTACTTAACTCCAAATTTAAAAATTCATTCACGGATGGAAATACTGGTAAAATACCTAATTTTCCATGATATGTGGAGTTAGTGGTGGATTTTTTATGAATAGATACTGCAGGTATTATAAAGCAATTGGAATGACTGTAGTGGGAGAAAGTGGTACCCCTATACGAGTATTTTCAGAGTATGTGACAAAATTGAACAGTTTCTGTCTAAAATATACTGTAAAGCCACAACAGTTAAAAAAGTACCCTCCATGGAAACCTGCACAAGCAGTCCCAATTATTAAGAAAGGAGATGAAAGTGATCTTTGGAACTACTGACCAATATCCCTATCATCTGTTTTCAGTAAAGTTCTGGAGCATAGGATATGTTCGAAATTATCAAGTTTCTAGATGAAAACAAATTGCTTTTATCGAACCAGCAGGAATGCTGAAAGAACAGATCATGTGAAACACAGCTTGCCTTAATGTTGGAAGACTTAATGAAACCTACTGATGCTATATGACAAAATGATGCAAAATCTTTGGATTTTCAAAAAGGTTTTGACTGTGTACCACATAACTACCTTTCAGCAAAGATTTAAGGGTATGGTATATCAGGACAGATTTGTGAATGGATATGAGATTTTCTAAATGATTAGTCACAGTATGTTACATTAGGTGTTCCCCAAGGAGGAGTAATAGGACCACTTCTTTTCTTAACTCATATAAATCATTTTAAAGACAACGTTAACAATAGTATGAGATTGTTCACTGACTACACAGTTATCTACAAGAAGGAAGGAATTCAGCTGATTGCTTAAAATGCTTAAAAGTGTAATGCAATCTGGACATTACTTTGGTATGGTGTGATTAATAACAACTTACACTGAGTTGCAAAAAACACAAGGCAATATGCCTAACTAACAAAAAGAATATGTTTATTCAGGAATACAAAGTCAACAGTTCAGTCACTGACATGCGTGATTCCCCCAAGTGTTTGGGCATAACTGTACAAAGCAACATGAAATAGGACCCGCACATCAATCGTAGGTAAAGCTAATTCTAAATTGTGATTTTGAAGAACTTTAACACTCATACAAAGAAGATGGTGAACACGACTCTGATGTGTCCACATTTGAACTACTATTTTGTTGTTTGGGACCTATATCAGAAGAGACTGATTGACAGCACAGAGAAAGTCCAGAGAAGAGCCGCTTGATTCCTGACTGCTGGCTGTAGTCCTTACGAAAGCATCACAGAATTGATATATAGATTGGGCTGGAATTGTCTGGCAGACAGGTAACGTAGGTTTCATTTGAACTTACTGGAAAACATGTGAACAAAACCTTTCATTTATGAGTGTGACGAGATACTTCATCCACCAACTTATTTGGATCACAATGACAGGAGAGATAAGATAGGAGAAAGTAGGTGCCATACTGACGCTTATTCGAATTCTTTCTTGCCTTATACTTTTCAGGATTGGAATATACAGAGCTAGTTTTGATGCAAAGCACCCTTTGTCACCCAAAACATTGTGAATTTCAGAGTATAGATGTAGATGAAAGGATAAACAATATTTTGCACGAATCTTTGTGTATGAGAAAGCTCTGAGCAAAACAGGTTTTGTGAGTGCTGACAGTTGACAAGAGGATTTCCTGTGACAAGAGCCCTACAAAGAAAGTAAAAATAGTGCTGCCAATAGGAAAAGTACCAATTTTCTGGGAGTCACAAGGTGTGATCTTTATCAACTACTTAGAAAAAGGGAAACGTAATCACAAGCTCATATTATGCCACTTTACTGGATCAATTTTACGAGATTTTATTGAAGAAAAGACTCCATTTGTTAAAGAACAAGATTCTCTTGTACCAGGACAACACAAACCCACACAGAAGTAAGCTACCGTAATGGTTAAATTTGTGGACTTACACTACAAACTGATTCATCATCCATCCTATTTATTACATTTGACCAAGTGGGACTTCTTTCCAATTACGACATATGGTGAAAAGTAAAAGAGAAATGTTGGGATAAGTGTATTCAACTGAGAGAGAACTATGTTGAGAACTAAAGATAAATTTTTGTAACAAAATTTCTTAATTTAAAAGTCAGAGACTTATCAATACACTCTCACATATTTCAATGCATTAATCCTCCCATAACATTTTGCATCTCATCTCAGTTACAATTCATCATTTATCACTTCATATTATGAGACTATGAGTCAAGAGAGATTCACTCTAGGCTTGTCCCAGGTATATACAGTCTATTTAAAAAAAAACTTAAGATATATGCTATTATGCTATAAGTGGTTGTTGGTGGTCAGATATTTTTAAGAGTCACCAAAGAAATATTCATTACACCCGCTTATGTTTGATGATGGAGGGGCTGACTGATATACAAGAAGTGGCAATACTACTGAAGGGAAATATAGCTTTCTTGGCTATCCAAGCGACACTTTTTCAGGTGTAGAAAGCTGATGTTTTGGCCATTATACTGTGTGTGGACTTCATCTTGGGAAAAACTACATTACCAACCTATGTTGAGTGCACTTATATACCTATTTCCTGCAACCATCTAAAGAATTTGGTCAACCTGGCCAATCCTGAAGCCTGATCTGTCAAGTGTTTCATTGGTCAAGAGCATTAATTACAGTCACAGAAGCCTAGGATTACATTGAGGAATTGTCTGTCTAGTAGGGCTTTATCGCTCATATATGTCAAGGAGGGGCAGAAGAGAATTTGAGGCAAGGAACAGAAAGCAATAAGATGGACTCTCCATCAAGAGAAAAACTCTTTTATTTACAGAAATTTAAACTTTTAATTGTAGAGAAATAACTCTGTGAATGAAAAAAAGGAGTACTCAATACACCAGCTCTCTCCTAATGATACCACAATGGAAGTAATAAATAAGGCTTATTAGAATTGGCTGAGTGGGGGAATGGTAGGAGCATTATATCATCATGAATATTTGAGTATACACAGAGAATAGAAGCAGTAAGTGAAAACAGTAATCTGAAAGTATAAGGAAACCTTAATTTTTTATGAACTTTTCTGCTGTTCACATAGAGTGATAATTTCAAACCACAAAAAATCGTCAGAAGCGATGGAGCACGAAAAAAGGGTGTGATGCAATATTACTATGGAAAGTGTCATGGGACAGTTGAATTATTAACATTCTGAATTCTTAGTTTCATAAAATATACTGAGTATACGAGGGGGTTAAAATATTATCAAGCAAGTTTCAGATTTTGATAAAAATGACAGAGGGATTAGTTTCAGCGTATCTGCCATTGCGTAGCAGATTTTAAAAAAGTTCATAACAAGCTTAGTAATTTCTGTACAAATTCCGAAACATGGTGTAGTATTGCACAGCGAATACACTCATAGTTTTATCGAGAACTAGCATTGGCCACTGCTTCGTGCACATTTGCTACAATACATGCAGAAATTCTTTATCAATTTTATTCTATTACCCAAAATTAACTTGGAGTTGTACCAATGTAATTATTTCAGTGGCATGAAAGTAGACCCAAAGGGCCAAGTTTGAATTCACAAAATAGTGAATATATTAATGTACATCTAACAGAAGCAATGATTTTCAGACAGAAACATTAGCAAAGTGTGTTGTTAGGTTGAAAAGCAGCCTGGAGCAGAATGACAACTAACACGTTTTGTTTAAGTATAAGGCACGATGGATTTAGTTTTATAATTTAGGCGGTGTAGCATAAGATTTCAGAATTCCTAGTTACTTTTTAATTTCATTGGTTCCATGTTGCTGTGATCATTAAATCAATAGCCCATAAAAAGTTGCATCTTCACAGCGATAAAAACCACTAATGTAAATAAATGTTACAAAATCAGGGTTATGTGTATTATTTACTAAAAAGAACAGTTTATTTACTGGCCATGGATTGAATAGCAGCCAAAATTTATTTGTACACATGTTCCTTTGGGGACATCATTCCAGAATATCTACAAATTACAGCCATGAGTAAAGTCGTTCGAAACATGGGGAGTTTCGGACAAGTTATTATGTAAGAAATATGTATTGTTACCCATTGATGTTTATTGTGGGCCTAGATCACTTTCAGGCATCTTTCTTCAAGAAAAATCTGTATTCCACATCCATATGACATGTGGGGGAAAGTATCACACATTAACATTTTTAATGATTGTTGTAAAGCATTCAGCATAGATTGCAAAATGTCATACCAAGGACAAATTGTGTAACTGTCAAAGATGTTAATAATCTTGGCGATTGTGCTTACACTAAAATGTATATTACTCATGTTTATTACATTTGAAACATTTTAATGTCTTAAATTTTGATGAACTGATTAAAGAAATAGCGGAAGTAAGAAGCAAAAAATAATATTAATGAAAGTAGTGTGATCTTTTGTGAATTATTACTTTTTTGTTAAGGAATGTCCATATCAAATAAATAGTGATCCATTGGCTATAATTTTTCCTGCTGGAAATGGTGTTAATTACTTGCTCCATCCCTCGGTACACATAAGTCATTAGCTATTTATGCAGAATTAGATCCAGGTCATTAGCTTTAAATATTTGATAACACCAAATTATGATGTGGTAGTTTTTGCGTGATACCAGTTCATACCACTCAGACAAAGGCAGCTTGCTTACAGATTTATAATAGTATAGATGTAAAGTTAAAATAGATACTAGAGAATGGTAAGTAAATGGAGTAAATTCCTTAGGGAATGTTCTGAATAAATACTTTTAGGATGTTAGTTTAAAATGATATTTGAGTTAGTTTGGAGAATACACAGTCAGATGCCATAAGCACTAATGGATGTAAGGACTAATCAAAGTTAAAATTATTAATAGAAAAGTACAGGAAATAAATCCACTATTTTGAGATAGCATTAATATTTTGTATAGTTAAATGAGCTCTCTGGTAGTTCAAAGGTTAGGGTACTACCCTATATAATTTGTAATCCTATTTTCAAAGCCCAAGGAATTTTTACGGGCTTTGCTTTGGTCATATGATCATGCCAGGATGGTTTGTGGTTTGGATTCCCCATAAGCAGTGGTCCAGCCATAACAGAGATGGAATGCACAGCAAACTGGAACGCAGTGGCCAAACAATTTTTTTCGGTGTCTCAGCTAATAATGTCATACAGAATTTATTAGTCCGTGGTTTGGATTTTATGTTTAACAATAGGTCCAGCATGGTAGAGGCACAATATGGAACAATTCAAAACTGTCACTTGGCCGCTGAATTACCCTTCAGGGGCTCCTGTCAGACAATGGCATATGCATTTTTAAAGAAAATACATAGTGGTGAATTGAACAATGTCTTCTTACAGAAGAGGAAAGGTGTTACTTCAGCAAGAAGAGCTGCAATGGCTGGACAGATATCTGAATAAGGGTGGCATGTGATGTAAAAGTAAGATTTTAACTGATATGGAAAGAGAGGATGTATTACGCTTTAATGAAGGAAATTGACTCATTTTGAATTTCATCGCGAAAAAAAAGCCAAAGTTTGGAAATACTGATTAACCCTTTTCTAAGAAACCTACTGGAAGTGAAATCTAATTCACAAAACTAACCGACAGGTACTAATTAGTAAAAATGTATCAATTTATACACTTGTAAGGACGTTGTTGTTATAATTTTTGAAGCAGCTAAAATGAAATTCTTTATGAATAAAATAAGCCCATTAATACAAAATAAATAAAAACATCTTGTAGCATTACCGATGGTGTAATAACATCCTTGAAGTAGGCATTCAATGCCACGGGCCGGTTAGTACTCTTTTAAGGAAGTTTCCATAACAACGAGGGGATACACAGATACTAAGAGATTGCTTAGAGCAGCGCCTAAGGAGAGCTTGCTAGGAAGAAGTCCGATATTGCATTTAAAACGATGTACTTAAATAATAAAAGTGTGATTACATTGTGAAGGAAAACGACTAAAGATTAATTATTTACCAAAGTCGCACAAAAGTCATACTATGATACGTAATATAAACATAATGATATAAAGAGAGTCACATCGTAAATCCTGGTCACGGCACATTTCATAATGAATAAACAATGCCTTATTTTAAGAAATACGACATGGCGACCGTGACAGGACTTGGGTGCTGCAGAAAGAATAAAGAAATACTACGTAAATTTTTGAATTTGAGGATATAGAAAAAAAATCAAGAAAAGAAGAGGAGAGAATCCTTGGAATTTGAAAGCACGCAGCGCTACTAGCGGCCAAGCGGGAACCAGCCATAGACTGACAACAGCGGCCGCAGAGACAACATCAGCCGAGTCAAGTGAAAGTTCAACCGTTAAAGTTAAGTGTTTTCAAGACCTATCTTTTCGGATTTTCGTTGTTTATTCGAATAACTTATTATATCACGTCATTTTATTGACACTAGCTGTGGGACGCTGACAGAATGGCTAATCAGATGCCAGGTGCAATGGTTATTTGTGATTCTTTGGGTTATGTAAATAAGAAAGATGAAATAGTCCCTGTAGGTGCATTAGAGAAAATACTATTTAGATTGGGAGAACAAATAACAGCACAACTAACAGCACAAATTACAGCTACACAAGCACAATTAGATAGAATAATTAAGTCAGAAACTAATGTAGAGGCAAAGTTAGATAAGTATATAGAAAGGGCTGAAAAACAGTATACAAAGATAAATGAGGAACTAAAAGTATGCAATGAGAGTCTAGTAATTAGAGGGTTTGAACAAAGTACGAATGCAATTCATTGTGAATCATTAGGTAATACAATTGAAAGTAATGATAGTAGGCCTAATACTGTAAGGGGAAAATATGAGATGAGTGATGTCACAATTAATGGTGATGTAAATCATGTAAAGGATAGACAAATTGTTAAAGAAGGGTTTCACTTAAAAGACGAGTTTAAGTGAAAGTAACCAGGTGGAAACTTACACGAAGACAGATGAATCGGTAGAAAAGGGTTGTAAGTCTATAAAAATGTTTGATATCAGAGACATTAAAGGAACAGGTGACTTTGATCAGGTAAAAGAGATGGAAGAGACTTTAATGAAGATAGATGGATTAGGTAGTTTGATGATTTTGAAGGATGTAAACTGTGACATTTTTTCCATTGTTGGGGAGAATTATGTTTGTGATTATGAATCAAAGCAGTTACAGAATAATGGTGTTGAACATTTTCAGAGTTCTTTACATATTTTACATATTTTACATATTTACATATTTTACATATTTTACATATTTTTGGGGTAATAAAAAAGAAAAAATCAGAGTGTTGGCTGTTTACCGCAGTGGAAGAATGACAGAAGAGGATGAGGCTCTTGGGGAGAAATTAAATTCATACTCAGATTTCAGAGGTGAGAATAGAATGATCATCATCGGCGGAGATTTAAATTTACCAGGTGTAAACTGGGAAGGGAATAAGATAAATAACACAAGGGAACAAAGATTTGCAAATATCTTAATAAGGGAAGGAGGATTTACACAAGTGGTTGAGCAAAACACTAGGGGACAAAATATTTTGGATATATTTCTAATTAAGCCCGATGAAAACCTTTTGAGGTATCAAGTAACTGAAGGAATAAGTGATCATGAAGCAGTTCTGATGGATATTAGAGGATTCAGTAAACCAGCAGCCAAAATTGAAGGGGGAAATAGGTACAATTATAAAAAGGCACAGGTTTCAAATTTGAGGAGATATTTCAGAGAACAATTCAGCAAATGGAAGGAAGGCTCAGGTACAGTAGAGTCAAGGTGGGAAGAGTTCAAGGAGATAATAAGAAAGGGGGAAGAAAAATTTATTCCAAAGCAAAAAATAAAGAGAAGTAGAGATCCTATGTACTATAATAGGGAAGTGAGGAGGTTAAAGAGGTTGGTAAGAAAAGAACATAACAGAGTAAAGAGACAGCAGGGTAGTAGGGAATATTTAAAACAACTAAACAAGGACTTAATAACAGCAAAGAAAATGGCTAAAGATGGGTTTATGAAGAGTATTGTCAGTGCAGGGGGACCATTGACTGATGCATCTAGAAATTTCTATGGCTATATCAGGAAACTGAGGGGAAGGGAGGATGTAGAGACACTTATAGATAAGGATGGAGAAGAAGTTACTGACGATTTGAAAAAGGCAGAGATTTTAAGTAACTGGTTCAGAGAAAGCATTAGGGACAATGAATCAGAAACAGGAGAGTCTAATTCGGAGAACGAGCTTAACAACACAATTAGAAATGACGATAGTAAAAAATTGGATATCCATCCTGAGGAAATCATGAAGGAAATAAGAAAGCTGAAAAAACATAAAGGGGCTGGTGAAGATAATATTACTACAGATATCTTAAAGATAGCCGGATGTGACATTGTACCTTATCTTCAAATATTATTTAAATTGAGTCTAGACTACTTGCTGCTTACCACAGGACTGGAAAAGTGCAATAGTAGTACCGGTACATAAGGAGGGGTGAGAAATAGAGTTGAGAATTACAGGCCAATCAGTTTGACATCAGTGGTAGGTAAATTAATGGAAAGATTGATATGCAACCACATCAGAAATATATGTGAGGAACGTAATTGGTTTTCAAGCAGGCAACATGGTTTCAGGCAAGGATATTCATGCGAATCTCAGTTGGTGGGATATATGCAAGATATTTCAGATGAAATGGACAAGGGAGGCCAAATTGATAGTGTAGCACTAGATCTGTCTAAGGCGTTTGACAGAGTAAGCCATAAAATGGTAGTAAATAAGGTAAAAACCATTGGAGTGGATAAGAAAGTCATTTGCTGGGTAGAAGAATTTTTAAAAGGTAGAAAACAGAAAGTTAGGGTAGGAAATGTAGTATCAAAAGAAGTGGAAGTAAAAATGGGTGTGCCACAGGGTAGCGTATTGGGACCATTGCTATTCATTATTCTAATGAATAATTGTGTTGACTGTTTACTATCTGAAATTAGATTGTTTGCAGATGACATAATGCTGTATAAAAGAATCAAAACGATAGAGGATTGTAAACAGTTGCAGGGTGATCTGGACAGGATATCTAATTGGGTTGGTAAACATGGAATGAAGATAAATGCAAAGAAGAGTCAGCTTATTAGATACACAAATAAAAAACAAAAGGTTAATTATGAATATAAGGTGTGGAAAGAATTGCTTGCTGAAGAGTTGAAATGCAAATATCTTGGAATTACTTTTGATAACAAACTTAACTGGGCAGGACACATAGGACAGGTGGTAGGAAAAGGTTTCAAAGTTCTGCACTTGTTGGAGAGAGTTATGAGGGGATGTACGAGAGAAGTCAAGGAATTGGGTTACAAAACTTTGGTCAGACCATTGCTCGAATATGGTAGTGTAGTATGGGACCCTCATTTTACGTATCAAATACAGGAGTTGGAGAGGGTGCAAAGAAGGGCTGCTAGATTTGTTTCTGGAAATTATCGCAGAATGCAATCAGTGACGGATATGATAAAGGAGCTGGAATGGGATTCATTGCAAGACAGGAGGAGGATGAGGAGGGTCATGGGAATGTACAGGGCCTATACTGGTGATGAGGCATGGAAAGATATTGCAATAGGTATGAAAAGTAGTGCATGGAAGGGAAAAGATGACCATGACCACAAGCTGGCACTCGATTTCAGGCACAAGGGTGTAGGAAGATTCTCTTTTTTAGGTAAGGGTGTCAGGGATTGGAATGAGTTACCAAGAGAAACGATGAATAATTTACCGAAAACTTTGAAGGAATTTAAAGATAAAATTTGTAGAGGGCAAATGTAGGTGGGTGCAGGATAGGGGGAAGATAGCTGTGTAGGGAAATTGCCACCGGAGCCTGTGCTCCATTGCAATTAAATTAAATTAAATTAAAAATCCTTATCTACAAGCATCTCTACTCCCTCCCACACTGTATCATTAAATTTAGATAGTTGTGAAAATTGAGTGACCAACGCGTTCTCAGTTGTACCGATTATATGCTAGAACACATTCATTGTAAACAATTGTTTTGGATCTGTTGTTTTCTGATATACGGCCTCCCACTCCAAAAATCTGGGATCTGATTGGCTTAATAAAAGGATATGTTCCAGTCTGAGAAGCAATATCTCTAGCTCTAGCTGTTATTATATACGAATAACCCCGGTACTCTCTCAAATTCGGATCTGTTTTCCAGCAATTGTGAAGTCCTTCTGAATCCATTTTCATCCTGGATAGCCTTGCTTACAATAATTTCTTGAAAAAATGTATTATAACAAGTCACCATTGTAACTATGAACTCAAATTGCTCCATGATCTGGCTCTGTTGTTGCAAGTGAAAAATTCGTTTCCTGAAGGGCACCACAAACTGAAGAATAGTGTTAACGAACAGCAGTGAGGCTAGAAACTATATTCTCCAAACGAGTTTCGCAAATTGGTGATAGTCCGTCTAAGTTCTTGGATAGCACTTCCCATTGCTTTGTTGATCGAGAGAATGGAACAAATATTAATTAAGGTAACTGATCTAAGTGATGTTTTGGTAGCTCCTGCTATTACCAGATTTAATAAAATAAATGGAAAAATGTTTGGGAAGATATTTGTTCATCATTTTGCTTGGACACCTTTGTTTCCTTCTATCATATTGGATCCATTGTCATATCTTTGGCCTCGACAATCCAAATCAAACTATTGCAATGTATCATTAAAATACAGGCCACTGGGTCCAGCTCACAGGTCCCGAAGAGTAACATACCGGCTTTTAAGCAATGAAACACTCACAAACTTTGATTTCGTCTTCATTAGTGTCAACAAAAGCAATTTTAAAGATAATTGTTCGACATGACTGACATCAGGAGTTCATTTCTGTCTGATGGAAAAGTATTTAGATGACTTAACCATAGTCAAAATTTTATTAAGAAATTCTATCGTTCTGAACACATTTTCCAAAGATATATTGCAATAGTTATAAAAAGTAGTGCAGATGACCATGACCACAAGCTGGCACCCGATTTCAGCCACAAGGGTGTGGGAAGATTCTCTTTTTTAGGTAAGGGTGTCAGGGATTGGAATGAGTTACCAAGAGAAATGATGAATAATTTACCAAAAACTTAGAAAGAATTTAAAGATAAAATTTGTAGAGGGCAAATGTAGGTAGGTGCAGGATAGGGGGAAGATGAGTGTGTAGGGAAATTGCCACTGGAGCCTGTGCTCCATTGCAATTAAATTAAATTAAATTAAAGTTGGTTTGCCATGTTATTGTTCTGGCAAAGTAAGATTAACTGTAAACAGAAAGTTGTTTTGTATGAATAACTGGGAAAAGGTGAACTGGAAACATAGAAAAAAGGCTTTTTTTTTGTAGAGGGGTAAGCTATGCTTACTGCCTCATCCTGTGTACAAATTCAATCGGGATATTGAATCTACAACTCAGAAAATGATGAATTAGTTTAAGGTGAAGGAAAAGATTTAACACTAGTGCAAGGCACAGGTGTGTAAATATAAACTCCAACATATTGGAATTTCCTATTATTATTAAGTTATAGTTAGCATATTATTATTCAGTGCCACAAAACACTTGTAAATAGTACTGATTGTTGTGGCTGCGCACAATTCAACTGTAATGATAGTAAAAGTTTATAACCACTAAGTGGAAGCTGTCACTTACCAATATTGATGATCTTAGTCAGATGTGCAGTCTTCGGCTGTTACCACAGCATACCATTACATAAAAGTTTATTGTCTATTAGGACTTTCTTTTAAAAAAAATATATAGTTTGTAAGGTATACCGGAGCATTAGAATGAATAGAATGAGTGGAGAAGAAACGAGGTATTACTATGATAGAATAAATGTGTAATGAATTAAGAAGTAGAATATCATATAGAGAGGGTACAACAGCACAGTCAAGACTCAGTTCCTGTAAATAAAGCCACTATCTAGGCATTTCCTTTAAATGATAACGAAAGGTTCGGGATTTGGTTAACACAGACATAGCTGAGGTCAAAGGGAGAACCTATAAATGACTCTGTTGGTACCTCTCATAGCCTATATGTGAATATATTCAAGATGAAGTAGAATGGAGAGAAGTTATTACTTATGGGGAGAATATAATGTAATGTATTGAAGAAATAAAATAAAAATAAAGCTGTGATGATGATGCTAGATTAGCAAGAAACAATGGTGTCCCAGTCGTATTAGCGAGGGTTGATTGTACTGGTCCAGGGACCAAATATGTGATTTAAATAATTTTGCCACTTATACAACAGTAAAATGGTTCAAAAGGATAGGTCTTATGAAGAATATAATGTACCAAGGACAGGTAATAGAATTTTTTAATTATTTGAATGGTATGCTTGGTAAACAGGTGGAGGACATGACAGCTAAAGATGATGTTATTAAATAACAATTCTGTAGTATAATATACTTACTGTAATTTTGGTTTTTTAAGTGATAAGGACAGACTATATGCCGTTCCAACCAATCGCGGCTTATGGAAAACCACCTGTGAAAGTTGAATCAAGACATCGGTCCTCGTGATATGTAAAAATGTGTTGTTAGCCAAATGTAAAATGTAAGCTCTCCTTACCTAAAAGATAACATCTACAGGAAAGTTTACCATAACCATTTATAATGGTATGGATGTCAAATGGTATGGTAAACTTGGGGGGGCTGTAGCATTACCGATGGTGTAATAACATCCTTGAAGTAGGCGTTCCATGCCACGGGCCGATTAGTACTCTTTTAAGGAAGTTTCCATAACAACGAGGGGATACACAGATACTAAGAGATTGCTTAGAGCAGCGCCTAAGGAGAGCTTGCATAGTGAAGAAGTCCGATATTGTATTTAAAACGATGTACTTAAATAATAAAAGTGTGATTATATTGTGAAGGAAAACGACTAAAGATTAATTATTTACCAAAGTCGCACAAAAGTCATACTATGATACGTAAAATAAAGATGATATAAAGAGAGTCTCATCATAAATCCTGGTCACGGCACATTTCATAATGAATAAATAACGCCTTATTTTAAGAAATACGACAATCTGTACCACTAAGCATTTGCAAAAATGAATTGAAACATATTACTACATGCACTGTAACCAACTTACAAAGAAAACTTCTACAGTGAAGTCAAAATTGAATATGGTATTCAGAATTTTTATACTTGAATCTTCTCAGGGAAATTTCCCTATGGTAGTATACTATCTTACCTTTGAAACAAATCACATTACTTTAATAATAAATAGGAGATTATGCTTGTAAATAAAGGTAAAGTAATCAGCTAAATGACATATTTGTCATCATGTTGTAACAGCGCTCAAACCTAAAATTAATTGAATTGTATTTTATGAAGCATTTGTAGTAAGCTAGAGTTGTCTGAATATGATCTTGTAGGTTTGTTTTGCAATTTCCTGTAAATCAATGTATATAGACTTTGTTTTATGAAAATAAATTATTTAGAGGTCATTTAATATGTTTAAGAACAGAATTGTGCAAGAGAATTGCTTAAATGTTTGTAATTCCAAGTATTAATGCAAGTTAAGAAATCTAAGTACCATTTGCTACAGTTTAAAATGATTTCTGTGAATAATTTTGTGTTTAAGTATCTTTAATTTCCATTTCTGACCATTTTGTATTGATTATAAACGATTATGTATTAATTTTGATGGTTTTTAATATGTTTCAATTGTTTAAATATTGTAAATATTATTTTGATGATCTCATGACCCCTGCAAACCTAGCTGGAGATGTCATTGTGTCAACATGGGAACAGGTAGGGATCATCTGCTGCAGAGCTCCATGTTCAATATGTTGTCTGTACAGTGAGCTCCTCAACACCTGTGCTTGCACCAGCATCATAATTTGCCATCAGAACTGTCACAAATCACCCCTTTCCTGCTTTACAGAGTGGCAAGCATATGACTCATTCTGTGTTGAGGCATGGATGTCTATCACCTTGTAACCTACTTGTGGTTTCACCATCCTTTAACCACTTTCCTTAGATGCTAACTACAGTAAACTGTGAGCAGCCTCATAATTTCTGAGATGCTCATTCCCAGGAGCTGGACCATAACAATCACTCCTTGTCACAGTCACTTATGCCAGTGGAATTCCCCATTTGCCACACATATTATCTTCAGAAAGACTCCCCATGTGTCTGTGCTCCACTTATATACTTTCCTACCAGCATAAAGTATCTGCAACTACACCAGATGGCATTCAGTCTCGCAGTGGCAGTGGTTATAATGTTTCCACACACTAATGCATAATCAAGAACAGAAAAATGGTTATAAAATGATCAAGATAATGGTGGTGATGAAAAATTATGAATAAGTTCCCAGTTTTCTTCATTGAAAAAATTTCAGTGGTATGTGTTGATTGTGGTTTCAATAGTTTCATATAATTTACTCATAAGGAAATAGATATTTTGAAGGGTTCATACACATTTACACTAAACTTGTGGGATACTAATTTCATTTCTCCATTAAAGGAAGGAAATTTGTTAATCATGATAATTTTGTTTCTTACTCTGAAAACATAAGATTACTGAAAGTTGGGAGACACTTTCAACCAATGCTGCCATGTAGAGATGGGCAGGTCCGAGATTTTAAAGGAGTCAGGTCCGGATGTACATCCAGCGCTGCGGACCTGCATCCAGGTTCCGTGTCCGCGGACCTGTATGGGTCCGGCTCTACAATCGGGCGGGCGGAGTGTATGGCGGAACTGGATGTGTAGGGACCTACATCCAAATACGTGTCCGGCGGATCTGTATAGGTCCGAACCTACAATCGAGCGTATGGTGGATACAAATCCTACCAAGGAGAACTGCAGTATGAGTTATATCGTGTTCATCCATTAATTAATGAAATGAAAGAATATTAATTCTGATAATTTTTTTTTTATTTTTGTCTGAAACTCACAATTGTACGTAATATTATAAAATCACAGCATAATCAGGCTTGATAATGATAAAAGTAAAATTTCTGTGGGCTTCTATAAGAATAAAATGAAATCATTTCTTAATAATGTTTAAGTACCACTAATTTTTTTTTTTTTTTTTTTTTTTTTAAATCGAAAGTCTTTGTTAACTGTTAGTTTTTTTTTACTAAAAATGAAATTATTCAAGACTCAACATTTTGAGATAATTCTTGCCTTTCCACAATATACCAGCTTAAGAAACAGTTTATTATAAATGAACAAAAATCAAAATTGCAAGTATAACGTATTTTAAATTGTGAGCGAGAAATTACGTGAGATTTGTTCTTATATTATGCATAGTGTTTTGCTCTGTATACTATGTGAAACTGTTTTGATTGAGTGAATAAAACGTTGTCGCGAGTGCTAAATCGAGTGCGATACAATGCATTTTAATAAAACAGTAATATTTATGTTTTGCCAACTACCGTAACGTGTTTTTGGTGCTTTCAAAATCTTTAATTTATTTTGTGCAATTTCAGAAACTTTTAATTTCTTTGTAATTTTATTTAAAATTATTTCCAATTTAGTTGAAACTATTTTTAAGCAAGATTTAATTCTTATTAATAATAACCGATCATTTGAGCCATTGTTAGACGTTCTAGAAACGGCTGGATGTGAGGTTTTTCTTTTTTCAATGTCGGATTATAAAATATTTCTGTAAAAGCGGCCAGCACAGTCGCTCGCAATAATGCCACATAATCATTTATATATATTACTAGCTGTTACCCGCGACTTCGTACGCGTGGATTTAGAATTTGATTGCTAGAACTGGATATGCAAAGCTGAAGATTATCTAAGATGTCCCAAACAACACTGAGTTGGCATAATATAATGGGAACGCCATCGATATACCATTCTACCTTCGAACCTGTGTCATGACCAAAACTGTTATTCATATCGGAAAAAAGTATCCTATTTCGTTCCTAAATATACAAAGTATTTCCTTGTCATCGGTATACACATAATTATATTCGTGAAAACGTAAAAAAAAAAGATGGAGACTTACTTTCGCATATACAATATTGTTAGTTTAGATCACACAAAAACTAACTACCTGTGGAATCAGTATACCGTGAATAAAGTAAACGCTTTCTACCGCCAAAGATTTGCCAGAACATGGTATCCTTACTCAAACTATGAAAAACAATTCATAAAAATACTTGCCTCCAGTGGGATTTGAACCCCGAGCAACTCTACAGTTTAAAATAAGAAGCAAACTCGTTACCACTACGCCATCCTAACATTGCTTAATAACGTTCTGCATTACAGATATAGATGCGTTTATCTTTCACAGTTGAGATAGTTTTCAAAATTTAATGACAATATGTTCTTATCTATACATAATATAGTATCCCATCTCGATCCTAAAGTCAAATTTCATCATGATCGGAGTATCCTTTTAGCCCAAGGAACGTAACAAACAGACATAAAGACAAACAGAGTTACTTTCGCATTTATAATATTAGTGTAGATATGTATAATGATCCTTGGAAACTCTACGAACCGTGTTTCTGCAATAAAGAGATGTTAAATTTATTATCTAATTTGTCCTTAAGCCCTCAGAATTAAGAACGTAAAAAATTCTAGAGACTTTGTGATTAGTCAAACTGAACGTTAAAAGTTTAATAATACTGCAATGCATTAAAATTACAAGTTAAATTATAAGTGCATTCTTATTTAGCACGTAAAACACTCCTCACCTTAGAAGCATGAACCCGACCAATAAAAAAATACTACCGGGTTTTAGCTACCCATTGACATTTAATAGTTATTGTAATTATCTACTAGTAGTCAGACATTAAGAAATAGTTTTTCATTTATAATCTCATGTTTAAACAGAACTGTAATCCAATCATACAGTAAATGACATTAAACTCTTCAGAACATTTAGTATTTCAAATCGGAACTGTAATGAAAATTTGCGTTCCAACTCCGCGTTGCAGGTCCGGCCGTGGTTCAGCCTCTGGCCACTCGAGAACTGTGGCGCTATTATACAGGTCCGGCTGGAAGCAGATCCGACAAGCCCTCGGATGTACATCCATCCCTCGCGCAAGTGATACGGGTCCGCGGAACTGCATCCATCCGGACCTACCCATCTCTACTGCCATGGCACATGTCTAGCCACAAGTGTGGTTCAGAAAGTACAGCTGTCATAGTGGGTGAAGCACCACTATTGTCATAGCTGTGAGCTTTCTCACTCAGTAAATATACTGCTGTGTCAGTGAGAGCCTTGATTATTTGTCCATTTGCCTATTATAAACCCAAATTGTTAGTGCTGCAATAGGAAATCACTGCAAATATGAGGTATATTCTTTAATATGATTTCTTTGAGCACAAAATGTTTCAGCAGCAGACACATCATCAACTGTGTGCTGTATATGCCATAAACATTATGAGTCAAGGTGTGCAGCAATGACTATGAATTATTAAAAGAATTAGAACAAATATTCAAGACAAGGAGGAGAATGGTAGGGCCTTCTGCTTGCCAATAATCTTACGGAAAAATCCATGGCAATGGTAGATTCACCATTTCTTATCTTTCCAAACAATTCCCCGACATTTTTAGTAGTTTTGTTCAAGGTTCTTATAGATAAATTAAGGAACCTGTAGTGCTTGATGGATACTAAAAATGCCTATGGAAGGAGTTTTTTTTTTTGCCCGCTAAGAAGGTTATGACTATGGAGTATTGTGATGCCCAGGAAGTTTTGATGCTCAAATTTATGGAACATGCTGTGAAAGTGAATTTGTAATTCTATTGCGAATCTCTGAATAAAAATAAGCAATAAATAAACAACAATGTGGTATGCCAAATTCCAGTGTTGTATTTCTGCCAACAATGCTTATCATAAAAGTGATTAAAAAAAAAAGAATTTTCAAGAACTTTTGAATTGATTCAAATGGGACATTTATGATCATTTCGCTTACAGTTTGGACTTGGTACCGAATGATTTCCATTTTTACACTCACAATAACAAACTTCTAAATGCTGTAAATGTTGGCAAAGTACCCTGGCAGCCAATTTTATGAAAAACAAATTTGTAAATTAATGATATGATATCAAAAATGCTGAATTTTATCTATGTAGATTATTTATATATATTGAGAGAATACTTTCTGAACTGTCCTCATGCTAACACAGCAGGGGGCACCAGACAAGGAAACTGATGGTCATACTCACTGCCAACAACTAGAAACAGAATTTCATAAACTTCCAAATCATTACTAACATTTATTTTTAAAGAGGGGAAAACTTCAGAAATTAAATTATTTATTTCCTCAAACTTTTTTTTTTCTCTTGGCTTAGGAAAATTTAATTACCCGTTTCACAATTTTTGACATATCATTAGTAAAGAAAAGAAAAAGGTATAGTCATTGCAAAAATGCTTTTATTAAGATAACTTGTACTGCTTACTAGTCAAAAATACTTTTAAGTACCTCCAAGACTAGCACTGAAGACTGGGTCCTGCTGTTGTGGACCATAAACCACAGCTGGAGTATCAGGTAGAACATCTACTGCTTGGCTGTTGGAAGACACAAAGGAAGGCGAAGCAGAACTCTCTTCAGGCACTGATGGCAATTTTAACAGCAACTCTGCAGCAAAAGAATGACTATAGGGCAATGATAATTAATTTTTGCACAATAAGGATGAGATAATTAATTCCTCACACATTAGGAAAGGTGCGCACACCCTCTGCCACAAAATTTATATTTTTCAATAATAGTAATAAGCCCGTAACTGACTGAATAATGGAGAAACTCTAATAAACAAAATTGGCAGAACCTTATGGAACTTTACGAAGACGAAAACACACACAACAATATTTTGGTATAAACCTTAATCGTGACTAGAGGAGGGAATATGGCAAGGCAACTGTACATAACAAAACTCACCACATTTCTAAGCCAAATGGGAAGATTGAAGTGGAATAGTGCTGTTGGTTGAACAACAATAATTAGCAGAAAGTATATTTCTGCAATGGCCAAACAAAATAAAATAAAATAAATTGAAATGAATTATATAAAACAAAGATGAAAATATTTTGCATCTGATAAACAAATAATTTTATTGCATATTTATAACAACAGAAACAATGTGTGGGGTTATTAAAGGAGGATGCCTGGTGACAGGAAGGCTTGAACTAACAAAACACATACATATTATTCGTGTAGAGGCGCACAACCCGCTTGGCATTGTGGCCGACTGGAGAAGCGAGTGTTGGCTGAATAAAAAAAAACTCATGTATTCCAGCCCCTCCCCCCCCCCCCCCCACAATATTGCTTTTCCATAATTATTAGTAGTTTACTCAATTTTATTCAACACACTTTGCCTGCTCTATTCCCAGTCATAAAGACGGCCATGTACTTCCCTCTACATCAATAAGGTGCTAAGACGAAATAATATAAAATGTGGACAGACTTTAAGTATACTCTTCCAATAATGCCTTGCCATATGCTCTCGTCTGTCATGATTATGGTTTGTACTGAAACATTGTAAAATGTGTTTTTTTATGTGTGTTGTGGTTTTCCTGCTCCCCATCTGTGGTCACTGGCAGGTTTAATTTCCTTCGCTTTACTGAAATGAACTTCTTTTCACATGAACAAGGAAGAGGAAAGAATCTGGTCATGGCCTTTTGAAGTAACCATCCTGGAATTCACCGGGAGTTATTTCAGAAAACCATGGAAAACAGAAATCTGGATGGTTGGACAGGGATTAAAATCCATTTCTTGCCAAATGTGAGGCCAGAATGTTACTGCTCAGTATAAAGATTGCAGAACAAGTGTTGAAAAAATAAATGTGTAACTAACCAGTGGAAACTAGAGAATTAAGAAATAATGACTAATTCTTCTGATGGGCGACAGTGAGCATGCAACAGATTTAAACAAATAATCATTAGATATAACCTTATCACAGGCAGCAATAAGAGACCATAAGGAGACAAAATTAAGCAACATTACATTGTAGTTTGACTTACTATGACAGTGAAGCTACAATTAGTGCTGACTTATGCAATTGCTTACATAATGATGGTAGAGAAAGAAGATGTTACATCTAAATAAGAAATTGTGGTTATTTTGAAAGTACAGTTCTTAAGTTGTTATGGTTATAGCTGTACCGAGCGTGGTGGTGTAACGGAAAGCGTTCTGGCCTCACATTCGGGAGGACGGCGGTTCGAATCCCCGTCCGGGCATCCAGATTTGGGTTTTCCATGGTTTCCCAAATCATTCCAGGCAAATGCCGGGATGCTTCCTTAAAAAGGCCATGGCCGAATCCTTCCCATTCCTTGTCCCCATCCTTTCCCGTCTCTGAAGACCTCGATGTTGAGAGACGTAAAGCAGTTAAAAAAAAAAAAGTAAAAAAAAAAAATTATAGCCGTACCGCTACTATACATTTAAAAGATTAAATAAGACACGGCCGCCAGTCAGGTGGTTGCTGCATAAGGAAAGGTTATACAGGACATCTACCAAGAAAGGTTACTGCACTCATGTAGTTCGTCAAAGCTTACAATATTTTATTGACCATGAACACTTCCCACCAAACACGAGGCACCAGACAAAATTTAGTTTATAGACTCTTCTTCCGAAGACACAAGTTCGGTAAGATAGTGGTAACGCCGAGTCACTACTTAGTACAAATTCACAATTCTGTTCCACACTCCAGCAGATATAATAACATAACAGTTTAACAACCAAGTTCACTTACAAACTTTGTCCTCGTTTTCCTACCGATCACATTCTGCACACTGTATCCTTATTAAATATCTCGATAGATATCCCGTGGCGTTTGCGTATTACGATTTACATTCCAACTTGTTCACACTCTCCAACTACTCTACCACAACAACTGGCATCTTGCAACAACTCTCCCCCAACTACGACTGGGGGGGGGGGGGGGAAATCGCGATATTCTATATCGTGCCTGCAATATTGCACATCCCAAAACATATCGATATTTTCTTACAAACGTAATACTGACTTTTCCATGCAAATTTTGCTGTAATACTCGATGTGGTGTTACAAATGGTTCGTGAAAAACCCTTGTAGGAATCAATTGGCTCCAACTCCAACTGTCGCATGATACGCAGTAGATTGACAGGAACATGTCACCACTGGCTGAAAGCAGCCACAGTGCAAGTTCAAAGAAATTTCTTACTAGAACAGCGAAAATGTGTTTTGTTATGGTAAGGTTTAATTTGAGTTTCAATCAAGTGAATTGAGTCTAATCTGGTTTAAATTTGGTTTGGGTAATTTATTCATCCATACAACCATCCCTGCTTGTAACATATCATTCAGTTTCCAAGCCTATTTCACACAAAAGATAGACTCAGCACATCTATGCTCGTATTTGAGACCACTGCTTACCCATCATTGTGTACACTTCAGTAAGTAACTGTACAACAATTTGTCCATTCTGGAACTTGTTAATTAACTTATTTTGTAAGCAGGAAACATGACATTTTCCATGGGAGGTCTAATCACAAATATCAAAATCTGAACTGATATTGGGCTATCAGTGTTATTATTCAACCCTTACCCAAATGGCTCTTGCTAAGCCACCAGTCAATTGTTTACCACCAATTGGTTATAATACATCTACTTTTCTTCAAATTTTTCAAGGCTTTATGCCTCCTGAATGCAGAAGTTATTAGACACGAGAGAGAATGGGGGACAAGGAACAGGAATGAATTTAGCAACAGCCTTTTCGACTAATCATTCACAAGAAATGATTTCAGAAAACATGGGAAATTGAGATGTGGATTTGAGATTGCCGTCTCCTAAATGCCAGCCAGTCAAGGTTTATGTCCCTCCCACCAAAGTTTGTTGACACAATAATAATAATAAAAAAAAAAGGTGAGAGAGAGATCATTTCAAACACGAAAATTATATAATAATTCAACAAGCTTAGTGTGTTGCAAAAACCAAAAAGATTTTAGATAAGGAAGCTATTGTTTTCAGGGTATATTTAGTACTAAACAAATAACTGAAAAACATAAGGAACATAAAAAGTAACATATTATTAACTGCACTAAATCTTATGCACAGTTAAAAGGAGCAGACTTTGTCATATACAAGCTTAAAGACGTTTCTTCAGATAAGAAATGGAAGTTATGAAATATTTGTGTGTAGCATCATATACACTACTGTTTGTGAAAAATGCAACGCATGGACAGAACGGTCAT